>PVLC010033314.1:0-17505 GCA_004027655.1 Graphiurus murinus | reverse complement strand
TTTTTTTTGCGGTGCTGGGGATTGAACTCAGGGGCCTTCTACCTCCGAGCTACACCCCCAGCCCTATTTTTTATTCTTTATTTTGAAACCGAGTCTCACTAAGTTGCGGAGTGCCTCACTAGGTAGCTGAGGCTGGCTGCGAACCCGGATCCTCTGGTCTCAGCCTCCCGAATGCTGGGATTACAAGCGTGCGCCACCATGCCCGGCTACTCCAGGCTATTTTTATGTTTTTCATAATCCCTACTCTCTCTGTTTTGTCTAGACCAGTGGTTCTCAAACTTTTTGGTCTGAGGATTCCAAAGTGCATGTTTATCGATTTATTAAATAATAGCATTACATGTTGATATATAGAACATGCTTTTAGTTTATGAAAAATACTGTCTTCTGAAATTCAAAAAGATATATTGGAAATAGTAGTTCTCTTTTGATAATGGCTAATCTATTTAATGTCTGGATTCTCATAACCCGTTTGCCTTCAGTCTATTAGGATCTCTTTGTTTTGACTGAAGTATTTAAAAACATCCAGCCTCACACAGATATCTAGTTGGAAAAGAGGGGAATCTTTTAACAGCTTTTAATTGTGACTGTTCTTCTTTGATACTATACCCAAACTCAGCACATGGTGTTTTTAAAAGATTAGTTGTGAAATTTGAAACTATATTAGTAAACTTTTTGTACTCTGGTGTATGTTAAAGTCCATTGATCTATCTTGTCTAGGAATGTTTCTTTACTTTGTATACTTTTGTAATCAACATTGGTCATTTGAAATATTTTTTAATTGATATCTGTATATCCTCAGAGTATTGATATGTTTTGTAAAACAGTTTTTTTTTTTTTTAAATCACATTCTTTATGGTCACCACCTACTTTGTGAAGAAAAAAAATTAGGAAGCTGTCAAGGTTATAGTGACTGATACAGATTTCCAAAGTTATGATTTTTTTTTTTCTTGCAAGTTCAGCTTTCATTGTTGAGAGCAAATATTGTCAGTGGTTTCCTTGAAGTAACCCTTTTTTTTTTGAGGTACTGGGCATTGAACCCAGAGGCATTCTATGTCTGAGCTACACCTCTAGTCCTATTTTTAAAATTCTTTATTTTGAAATAGGGTCTCACTAAGTTACAGAGTGCTTCACTAAGTAGCTGAGGCTGGCTGTGAACCCGGATCCTCCAGTCTCAGCCTCCCAAGTACTGGGATTACAAGTGTGCACCACTATGCCTGGCTCAAAGTAACATTATTTTTGAGAAAATTTCTGTGACATGCCAAGTCTACCAGGTCTTTTATGTGGAAATGGTGTTCAGTGAAAGTTCAGTTCCCAACTCACCATACAAGTGCTTCTCCTCTGAAGACTGTAGCAAACTTCAGTAGTAACAGGAGTGCCTCAAGCTCCCTACTTCCTCACACAGCATATTCAAAAAAAGACAGGCACTTGAAGATTGATACTAAATAAGAGGACATTCCTAAGTGCAGCTGGTGCTGAGATTGTGGTGAAGAAGACGGTGAACGCTGAGACACCTAGGTGCTGCAGCCCTGATTCCTGCCTTGGCTCCCGCAGTCCTACCCACCATCAGTGAAGATGTCCACAGGAGAAAAAGCACATATTTAGTATTATGAAAATAGTTCCAGTTGTATCAGATTAAGATAGATGAATACAGAAAAATTATTTAAATTTTATAAATGTTTATGGAAAGAAGATAGCAGTCTTTAAGACTTAAACAATTTAGCCATGTAGGCAAAAATAAAAATAAAGAAGGGGCAATTCTTGTATGCCTAAACACGTTTAAATATTGAGTAGTGGACAGATCAGGGAGTAGAAGATTATTTAGTGGTTTTTATATGAAATATTTTATAACAATTATTGGGCTATGTGCTTTACAAATACCTTCTCATTTAATTCTCATAAATATTCTGCAAAGCCAATATAATTGCCTTCATTTAAATAACAAATAGACTCAGTAATATTAAATTGCCTGGTATGAACAGTTAATATTCAAATTCTTTTTTTTTGTCCCTTGGCTCCAGAGATAGGACCTTTGCTGTAATGCTACATTATCTTCCAAATTATATTTTATCCTCTGGAGAACTCTACACTTCTTAGTCTCATGCCTTTGTGTTTTTGTTTGCTTTGTGTTATTTTCTTTTTCGATGGTGTGGTAAATAGGCTTGAGCTAGTCTATTTGATTAAGTCTTCCCAGTGATTTCAGAGCACATTGAAGTTCCCCTATATTTTTTCTCATTTTGACCTCTGCATCCTGTAATATTCTATCCTTCTGTTTTTCTAAACTACTGCTTTTTTTTTTTTTTTTTTTTTTTTTTTTTGTGGTACTAGGGATTGAACTCGGGCATTCTACCTCCCAGCTATACCCCCAGCCCTATTTTTTATTCTTTATTTTGAAACAGGGTCTCACTAAGTTGCAGAGTGCCTCACTAGGTAGCTGAGGCTGGCTGCGAACCCGAATTCTCCAGTCTCAGCCTCCCGAATGCTGGGATTACAAGTAGAGCCATCATGCCCGGCTTAAACTACTGCTTTTGAGATTTACTGGTTCCATAGAAAGTGAGACTAATGGCGCACAATAAACACCCTGGAAGCCAGATTAATAATTGAAAGGTTATTTGGTGAGCAGTAGATTAAGTTAACACTCAGTGTGGATTGTTTTTTCTACTTTTGACCTAAGATTTGTTAATTTTTTTCCTTTTAAGCCTGGCATATAAATTAGAACTACTTTAAAGCTGGGTGTGGTGGCGCACGCTTGTAATCTCAGCATTTGGGAGGCTGGAACCGGAGGATCCAGGTTCGTGGTGGCCAGCCTTAGCTACCTAGTGAGGTCCTCTGCAACTTAGGGAGACCCTGTTTCAAAAAAAAGAATAAAAAAATAGGGCTGGGGGGATAGCTCAGAGGTAGAATGCCCCTGAGTTCAATCCCCAGTACCGCAAAAAAAAACACAAAAAACTTTAAGGGTATACTTAATTGTCTAGAAATACCATTTTCTCTCTTTTCTCCAGCGGATTCCCTTCCTATTAATCAAGAAAGGTTGATTGTTGTTGATTAATTCTACAATTAATGTATCCAGTTAATTTCTTAAGAATTACCACAAGGTATTTTCTATAAGTATGACCTGGAAATTATTTAAAAATTTTTTGATAAAAATTCCAGAATGACTAAGCCCCAAAAGGCATGCTTTTTCAAAATCACAAGTAAAAGCATTGTTGGTTTGTTTCTGGAACCAGTGGCATTGTTCATTCATTCTTTATCCCACAAGGTCAAACAGTTAGTCATGCATATTTTTGTAGGCATAGTGAAATATTTTCAAGATTTTTATGTAAGGAGTTTTTGTAAATGAAACCAGCCTGTTGACATTCTTTTAGGCAACAAAATGTGCCTTTATAAATGAGACATTTAAGGTAGGAAAGGAATGGATAGGCCTTTCATCGAACAGATGGTATAACTTGAACATATGACAAAAACAGAGCTACTGTTTCAGAAAGGGCATCAGGATAGAAACCAGGCACTAGCTCTTTTCTACTTCTGAGCAAGCAGGCACTAGCTCTTTTCTACTTCTGAGCTCTGTGCCCTTGAGCAAGTTTGTAAAATACTCTGAGCTTCAGTCTGAATGTCGATGAAGTCCTTACCTCAGAGCAGTGTTGTGGAAACATTTTGAAAACTAACTGGAAGGTCTTTGCCTGATCCTTTTGCTTCCATGTTTTTCATTAAGAGGGAGGATAGAGCAGGAATTATCGTGAGGGAATTTTAAGTTCATGAAGAGATAGGCAGTGAAAGCATGCAGGTGGGCTGTAGATATTGCACATCTTTTAGGCATGTTTACCTATGAATAACCATCACCTTGGTATCTGGTTCTAGTGAATTTTCAGGTGATGGAACACCGAAGTCAGTAGGTCTCAATATAGTGATCATTGTCTATCTCAAGAAAATCTCTGCCCATGACCATATCTATTCATTATTTTTATTGTGACCTAATGGTCATTGAAGTGATACTTTTTATATTTGTAGTTGAATCTAAGATGTCAAGAATGGAGGGAGGGTAGGCAGCTAATACAAGAAATGCTAGAACTTCATGGCCTGCACTTATTCTACAAGATAAATATACACAGAGTGTATTCTGACATATTTTCTTGGAACCATTTTTATGTGCATTCCAATTTTACATAGTTATATATAAAATGTTTATGTTTTAAAATTTAGTATTATATAATAAAATATTTTTGTTATAGTAGAAATGTTTCTAATAACTGCATAATCCTATTTGAAGTGGATTCACCATTATTACTTAAATCTGTTCCTTCCTAGTGAACATACGGATGTTTTTTACTGATTTCCTCCCTTCGTTCACAGTAGCCCTCGGTTCTTTGTTTTTGGTTATGGTAGTTAGACACTGTGTTGAAGGCACACTAGATGGCTATAGCGTCTCATTTCTTGAAGATTGGTTCTAACATCAGCTTTCCCTCCTTGTCAGATCTTGGAGTCCCTGTGGATTGTCATGAGCCGGAACGTGAGCCTGCTGTTTACCACGGTCACCACGCTCCTGACCATCCTCTTCTACAGCGGCACTGCCCTTCTCAACTTCGTACTCTCTCTGGTATGTACTTCTAGATGGGTACACATCACATTTCCTTCTCCACAAAAGCATGCATTTGCAGATGTCTATTTTCTTGTAGTTTTCCAAATGTGATTTTTTAGGAGATACTGTCCTTTGTTTTGCAGATAATTTTCCTCACCACACTATTTTATCTATTAAGTTCCAGTGATGAGTACTACAAACCAGTGAAGTGGGTGATAAGCCTGACACCACTATCTCAGCCAGGCCCTTCCTCTAATATTATTGGCCAGTCTGTGGAAGAAGCTATCAGGTAGGGATAGGCTTATGCTTTTCTTACTCCTTTCATCAACTGCTTTCCATGAGAAACCTGTTTTCTGCCTTGAACTTCCTAGTAGCATTTAGAGCTGAACTAGTGATGAACTCTGGTATTCTCAAGATTTTCAACTCATTTTCAGAGGATCCTATGAGCAGTACACAAAATAAACACACACACACCCTCGAGGCAGTTTGATATCATGCTATTTAACCTGTGATTTACAATATAATGTCCACTTCCATCACTGTCCATCCATAAACTCTTGGTTTGTTCTGTTACTTGGCTTGGGAGAACCCCTTTTCCACCACTTTGCCCCTCAGAACCCTCCCTTGTTCTCAGGGGTTCTATCTTGGATTCAGGAAGGGAGTAGATAGCCTCCCTGTGTGCAGAAATAGGTTGGGCACTGGAAATGCAGTCTTTGATTACCACTAAGTCACATGTGCTCTGTGTGTGTGGTAGACTCTGGCCAGAAACTTTTGTCATGCCTCTGCGGTCCATGTATTGCAGGCTTGGTTTTGAATGAGATTCTTCTCCAACTTTTACACCCCATAAGCTCATTCTTGGTCTCCATTTCTTCTTCTTCTTCTTCATTGTGTTTGTTAGGGAGAGACCTTTTGTAGTCCAGGTCTCTCTTAACTTTCCTCATTGCCTTCTTCTCCTTGCTTAGTAACATGACTACAGATTTTACTTTCTGAAACCCTAGTACTGTCCATTAGAGTTCTTTGTAGTAAGTTGTTACCCAGATAGTTCTAAGCTTCTGTTAAAAAATACCATTGTTTGACTGGATGTGGTGGCACACACCTATAATACCAGCTACTTGGGAGGATTGTAAGATGGAGGCCAACCTGGGCAACTTAGCGATACCCTAATAAGGCCCTGGGTTCAATCCCCCCCAAAATTCCCTCAAAATAGAGAGAAGAGAAACAAGGAGAACAACGTTGTTTGGAATTAGTCATCTAGAAATTTGATTTGACCTGATAATCCTTTTTTACTGATCTTTTCTTTTTCACTGTATTCTTGTAACAGCCTAGGTAAAATCTTTCTCAATACTTTGCTTCCTTAATTGAATGTTAAGTGGGATTTTAAAACCATGATCTTAGCACCTATATAGTGCCCTCCAGTGTCCACATGGGGCTATCTCTATAAAGATTGCAGGGGAGGGAGTGTATTTAACACAGACAGAGTAATACCATCTTCAAGACAATGTCAGCTGTTGGTGTCCCTTCCAAACCGGTGTGACCCTTGATTATCATTCTTATGGGGTAAATAAAATTATGAAAGCAGTAGGCTCTCTTCTGTTTATCTAAGTGATAGTGTTTTGAATCAACAAAGCTTATACAGATACTCTACCATATAGGAAAGACACTTGTATCCTCCCAATAGAAGTTGTCAGTAGGATGAAACTACTAATCACTGTTTTAGAGGCTGGCGGCAATCCTCTAGTCACTGTGACTTAAGTCACGCCATGCAGAAAAATATCTACCTTGTTCATAAAGAACCTTAAGAAAGATATGCTTCGTTTTCTTAAAGTAACCTTCATTGGCACTGACTCTTACTTTCACCAAAGCGTTTCTGCTTTCAAATCATAGTTCTTGAATTTTCTCTTGTCTGCTTTCTTAGCATGAACTGCTTGCCAACCATCCTCTAAAATGTTTGTTATTGAATCACTTGTTTTTTTGGTACCAAGTATGCTGCCTTTTTTTATTTTAAACTTAATTCCTTTAATTTGTGGCTGCTAGTAAAGTGGTAAGTAGAGCTGTGATTTGCACCTAGGTCTAGCTGATTGAAAGCACATATCCTGTTATTTCATGACCCCTCCTTCCAGGAGGAGGTGGTTGAGGGAAGATTATGAATTGAATGTGTAGTACTGGTAAGATCATTCAAGTGGGCACATGCAGCTGGTGGCTAGTCATTCAAGTCTTCTGCTCAGGGAGAATTTGTGATTAGAAAGAGCCTTGTCATTTACACAGATATGAGGAAATATATGTTTTGCAAATTAGATTTGTCCTATCTTCTTGGTAGTATGTGCACTATTTATGCACTATGCCAGTAGCTTATGTTATGGTCTCAAAGTATACTGGGACAAAACCCATTCTTTTTTTTTTTTTAAATCATCTTGACAAACCTCAATACCAGAACTGTAGTTCTATTGGTTCTCAAAATGATCAATTTTTAGGAATTTAATAAAGCTGATAAAGACTAGACAATGTATTTTGGCCTGGGCTGTTTTTCTGATGAAAGCGCATCAAGTTATATAAACTAAAGATTATAATTCAAAATGATTTTTTGCATCCTAAGTCCTTTGGGCTGTTTCTTTACTAGATCAAATTCAAGACTTGAAATGTACAGGTTTTGCATGGATTCCTTTCAGTAACTTTCTAATAGAGATAAGAACCAATGAGTTCTGTTTTTAAGAGCTTTTGTCAAATCTTTCATTCTGAAGGATTGTGTTCATGTTTCTTCATGGAGAGAGATTTTAAGAGGAAAAGTGTTAAGCCGGGCGTGGTGGTGCATCTTGTAATCCCAGTATTTGGGAGGGTGAGACAGGAAGATCGAAGTTTCGCAGCCAGCCACAGCTACTTATGAGGCCCTCTGCAACTTAGTGAGACCCTGTTTCAAGATAAAGTGTAGAAAATAGGGCTGGGGGGTGTAGCTCAGAGGTAGAATGTCCCTGAGTTCAATTCCCAGTACTGAGGGAAAAAAAAAAAAAAGGTGTTGTTCAAATGAATATGAAAATACTGTAATGTTAAAGTATACTTTGGTCTGTAAATTACCAGTGATTCCAAATTTCATGAATAACAGTCGTTAATCATCATCAGTATTGCAGTTAATGGAAACCATTCAACTCACTCGATATGATCTGTTAAGTTAAAAGTGGAATGAAATCGGGGGTTAGCTGCATGACCAGACTGTGACAGCACTTGTCCCAGAGGCTTTGCCTTCTGACATGTGTGACTTCTTTATGAATGCTGTGTCATTGAATTTGTGAATCTTAATTATTATTTTAATTCTGAATCAATGTCCTTCTAAATTGAATACTTTTGTGATTGGGTTTTCATGTCATGAAATTTTGAGTTAGTGGCATGCACCCTTTATCCCCAAACCATTTTCCTCCCTTTAGCAGCATGTTGTCTCCTGAATGTACACATCACACCCTTCTTCCCCGACGCTCCCATTCTGCTTGCTCTGGTGGAGATATTGCACATTACTAAGTTGCATGTTGTCACGGCCTCAATGCAATTTAGTGTGTGTGATATTTTCACATGAGTGCATGCACAGGGGTATGGCTCTTGCTTGCTGGGATTACAACTTTTTTCAGTGCTGGTGGGTGGAAGTCCTGCTGATGAATTAGATGGGAGGATGTGTGTACTTTAAGACTTCGATCTGGAAAGTGAACATGCTTCCCACCTTGTTACCCAAATTGTGAAGAATTAAAAGTATTTTGGTTTAAAAAAAAGTCAGCGTTTCCTTCAGCCAATCAATATTTCTATTTTTTTCTTTACTTTGACAAAACTAATATTTACTATAAATAAATTTTTATGGATTTAAGGGTATAAACTATTAAAATTGTACAAGGGAGTTTAAAGTTATAAAAAAGCATTTTTGTTTACTTGAAATCTAACTGAAGAAGGAAAAACTTATGCATATTTGGGAAAATTAAATTAGCTAAAGTTCTTAAGTTTCTAGTGAAAAGAGCCTTAAAAGACTGTCTTGCGGGATGTGGTGGTACATGCTTGTAATCCCAGTATTTGGGAGACTGAGACAGGAGGATCGCAGGTTCAAGGACAGTCTCAGCAAGTAGTGAGACTCTCATTAACCTATTAACCTAGCAAGACCCTGTTTCCAAATAAAAATTTAAAAATAGGCCTGTGGATGTAGCTCAGAGGTAGAATGCCTTTGGGTTCAATCCCTAGTGCCACAAAAACAAAAAACACCCCCCCCCCAAAAAATAAACAAATAAAAAAAGTCTTTGTCTTATATGTAGTTTCTCATTGTGATGCTTTTAAAAGTTGCCATCATATTAATGTGCTTATAATAGAGCTGGTTTTGAGATACAAATGCTCACTATTTGTCTCTAATCGAAAGAACCCCTTGTTATGTTTTTAGCATTAGAGTAAGCATCCATGTGTCAGTACACATTGCCAAGGACACAAAACACCTATTATACTGACTTAGTACTACTGCCAGAGCTTCCAGATGCTCTGAAGTGATACCAGTGTTGTATGTTTCTGCCTGTGACTCAGATATTCAGTGGGGACAGAAGATTTCCATGCAAACAGCTCTTCCTTGTATCCTTCAGTTGCTTTCTGGGTCGGAAGGCACAGCATGACAATTTCATGCTGGAAATCCATTGTTGACCAGATTTCTGTGCATTGTACAGAGGAGCTGGGTCTCTGGGCCAGATAAGCCTGAAGGGAGAGAGAGGAAGATGTAATTTGAGAGGTTTGCTATACAGATATACCTCGGAGGTTCTATAGATTCATTCAGTTCTAGTTCATCACAGTAAAGTGAGTTACATGAATTTTTTTATTTTCCAATATATATGAAAGATATATTTACACTCCTATTAGGTGTGCAATAGCATTATATCTAAAAAAAAATCCCAATTTATATAACTTACTTAAAAGTACTTTATTGCTAAAAATGCTAATAATCATTTGAACTATTGGAAAAATGAGTCTGATACATTTGCTTGATACAAAGTTGACATTAACTATCAATTTGCTTTACAATGTCTGCAAAGTCCAATATACAGCAAAGTACAGTAAATCGAGGTATATCTAATCAGGAACCTGGGGGGCACTTTTCCCTGTCGGTAATTTAAATGCTGTTTTGTCTCTAGAAGCTTGCTGTCTCTCTCCACTAGCTCACTTTCTACTTGAGGCAGGCTGTCTTCCAGTGAGGATAGAATACTGGCAAGGCAGATGATAGCTATTGTTTTTTTCGGGAAATGATAGGATAATACTCCTATTTGACCTTTAGAAAGAAAAGAGGATGGAACCATTGTACAAAAATGTGGAGTAGGCAGAATGTGATTTTGGACTCTTTACTTTTTTTTTTTTTCTCTTTCCTTAGACACGTGCTTCCTACTTGGTCATAGTGTATGGCCCTTTGTAATTCAAGTGCATAGAGCCTTGACTGGTTTATCATTCTCTCCACCCCATGCCTTGCTTGAAATCTCATTCCATGAAAAGAATATCATCTGAGCAAATTGTGAGTTGTCTTGTTAGTTTTCTTACTCAGTTTAGAAAAGTAACAAGAACAATCTTGGTCAAAAATGAGAGGGGACTGATAGCTGATATATAGGTGAACAAGGCATGGACACATAGCTTTTAATGCTGTCAGAAATATACACTAGGGTTTATTAGATGAAAACTTAGAAGCAAAGGGAAAGCTGATAGTGCATAACTCTTGGAACTTAATTTCACAGAGAGGTTTGTGTAGGTGGGACACTGCTAGACTGGAGCACCATGGCCGTCCTTCCAGTATATAGAGGTCTGCCGGTGGTGTGGGGCAAGGGGACCTCCATCAGCCTGTAGTAATGGGAGGTCTCTGAGTGAGGAGGTGGCCTTGTTAGAAAGGGAGCCTCCGTCTCCATAGCTGATGTCAGCCTCTTCTTCCATTGAGCTAAATCAGTCCTGCTGTGCTAACAAACAGGAAAAAACGAGCTTTGAGAGATGAATTTGATTCTTGTTGATTGCTGAATGCTAGGAGAGCTTAGAGATGTAGACAGCTGCCAATAATCTTTGAAGAATAACTGAAAAGAAAAGACCCAGAAAACCAAGCATAGGCAAATACTCTTTGTTTCAAAAGAGGGGGTTGAAGGTGGAGAAAGAGTATGTGTTACATAAATATGGGAGTGGTAAACCTGATGTTCGTTTTTTTGTCAGTTTGTACAGTATGTGCTTTATCATGTGGTTGTGAGCAGATTTGAAGGGTGGGATTAGGCCTATTAGCACCATGGATTCACACAGCACAGCTCATGCACAGCCACCCAGAGGGAATGCCACAGGACATTAATGAAGTGTGTATCATAGTGTTTTGTTTTGTTTAATAGCAAGACAGGAAAAATGCTTACTGAATTTGAGTATCTAAAAAGTGTTGATTAATTGATCAATACCAATGAGTGAATGAAATGAAGGAATGATCTTTAATTGGTAATGAATATTCTATGTTGATTAATGATTTCTGGCAGCCCACTTAAACTACATTATTCATACTATTAATTATGTGCTAGATAAAGTTTCATGTTACTCTGAGGGCAAATTTAGTACCCTCTGATTTTTGGTGTGGTGGGGGTCCAGGGTCTCACACATACTAGATAAATGTTCTACCATTGAGCTAAAAATGCCATCATTGCACCTCTGCTTTGCAATGCATGATTTATCATACGGTAAATGTCCACGTGTGATTAGCTTTACTTCTGGGCTTTCTATTCTGTTTTACTAGACTGTTTGTCTATTCATTGGTAAGTACCTCAGTGCTTTAATTATCGTTGTATTAATAAGAATATGATTTTGTATATCTGTGTGGTGCTGAGGATCAAACATGGACCACACACATGCTAAACAAGTGCTCTATCACTGAACTACATCCCCAGCCCCCGGTCTCTGAATTTTAGGTTCCAAAGAACCTGATGAATGAATATTACAGGTTGTTGCTCATATAGTCTGGTCTATATATTATAGTTTAACTAAACCAAAACTTGTTGGTGTGCTACATGTACATGCAAAATGTGTAACAGAGTGCTTTTTGTATTAGTTTCACATTGCTACTATAACAAATTGCCATAACCTTAGTGGCTTTAATAACACATACTTTTATCTTCTAGTTTGGAAGAGTGGAAATTCTAAAAATCAGGGTGTCAGCAAGACTGTATTCTTTTGGTTTATGGTCCCTTTCTTCATCTTCAATCTCTCTGAACTTTGCTTCTCTCCTCATGTCTTTCTCTGTGATTTTGACTCTCCTGCCTCCCTCTTTCTATAAATTTTTATATTCAGATAAAATTCATATAATATAAAATTAATCATCTTAACTATTCTACCTCCAAGCTACACCCTCAGCCCTATTTTATTCTTATTTTGAAACAGGGTCTCACTAGGCTGATGGGAGTCTCACTATTTGCTGAGGCTGCCCTCGAACCTACCAAGTACTGGGATACAAGTGTGTACCACCATACCCGGCCAGACACAGACTTACACTTGAGTGTTCATAGTAGCGATATTTATAATAGTCGTAAAACTGGAAATAGTTCAAATGCCCACCAACTGATGAATGGATAAACAAATCGTGGTATGTTCATATAATGAATTATTACCCAGCAGTCAAAAGAAATAAACTTCTCATATACTCAACAATGTGGATGAAGCTCAAAAGCATTAGGTGAAAGAAAATAAACACAAAAAGCTACATAATAGTATTGTGAACGTGCATAGCACTACTGAACCACACACTAATATTAAGATGGTAAATTTGTTGTTTATATTTTACCACAATTTTTAAACAAGTTATTTATTGTATGAATCTGTTGATGTGGCATTCTAGAGGGAGCAGAATTGTAATGAACACATATCCAGTGCCTGTTAGAGGTCAGGGAGGGATTGACTAACGAGCACAGAGAATTTTCTGGGTTGATGGAAGTGCTCTGAATGTAGTGGTTGTTATGTAACTTAGGTCAAAATCTTCTGAATTCCATGCTTATCATCAGTGAATTTGCTACTTGTAAATTATTGTTTCAGTGAAGCGCACAAAGAGAGGAAGAAGTGCTAGGAATTTGAGTGTGTTAAAAAGTTCTATCTCCTAGTAAATTCTTAAGAGAATTTTACTCTGCTGTTTTCTAAAGCTCATGTGCCAGATCACAAGTAAAGCCCTAGAGGAGAACATATTCTTTTCATCCCTCACTGGGTTGCCTGAATATGTTTAATGACTGCAAACAATATGTACTGCATTTAGGGTCCACCAAATGATTTAAAAGTTGTCTTAGTAAGAATATTATATCCGATATTCCTTTCAGCTTGAACTTTGCTTGCTTGTCATGTAGAGGGGTGATTCTATTGTACCTTTGGTGTCAACTTACTTTGGGCTAAAAAGTTTTTAAAAAGCATAATGGTAACATAAGTACCACATCTTTATCTTTTCACGCTGATCTTTCTCTAGCTCTAGACAAATCCTCCCACCCCCCAGTCGATATTTCTTCTCTCTCAGCAGCTTCCTTCTTCCTTGGTCTCTGTCAATAAATACTACACTCCACTGATTTTCCTCCTGCTAGTGGAATGATTCACTCCTCTTTGGTATATATCCTTGCCCTCAGCTCCCTTATGAGAGCACAACCCATCCAGGAGGATGATGAAAACACCCGGGAGGAAGCTGTGATTAATACATCCTTTGCACTTCACATCTCTGTTCTGAGTTCTCTGCTAAACCTCGACTCTTCCTTCAGCTTCCTCCCGGGTGTTTTCGTCATCCTTCTGGACTTACACTGTCCCCACTAAACGCCTCCCTCTTGTTCTGTTCCATCTTCTCCAAATCTTTGAGACACTGCCGCTCTCCTCCCTCAGGGTTAAAATCTGAAGCTCTGTCATTTTCTCAGTTCCCCCTGACTTCTCTCTTCAGTTACTGTTCAGATCCTTTACATTTCCTGTGGGATCGCTCCCTTCCTTTGATCTTTTTGATACCACTCTAGTCAGGGTCCTTGACGGCAGGGACCATCAGGGTGATCACCATGGCACCTTTAGGACATTCTCAAGTGAAAGCTGTTGGTAAGGATGACAAAAGTCTTCACAGTGGAAAGCCATTGTGTCACCAAATGTGTGCCTGGCCGGGTGGGGTGGGGTGGGGTGTCGTCACGTGACTGACTTACCAGAGCTTGACTTTGCTCCTAGTACACCTCTTGGGAGGCTTGGCAAAAGCATGGTGTTGCCTTGTGTGTACAATGTTTTCTTTGCTGCTACAGTCTCTGCTTTCTCAATGATAACTTTTCCTTCTCTTGTGAATCCATGAAAGTGCTTGCCTTGCCTCCTGCAGAGCCTGGATTTTTAGAGTTTTGTGGCATCTTGGGTTCAGGTTTGCTGCTTTTGTGCTTTCCCTAAACAGTTCCTTACCTCTCCTTACACACTGCTGTCTTATTAGTCTTCCAACTGAAAAGCAAAAAAGTACCTGGAATTATGAAACTTCATGTACTAAATTTGTTTACTAGTCACTGAATATTTGCTTGTTTTTAACTCCTGATATTTTCTTCTCTGATTTTACTTTGAAGTTAATAAGATTTTTTAAAGTCATAAATTCTCTCCCAGTAACCTGCAGTGTTTGATAGCCCCTAAAGTTACATTGTAGGCTTGGCTGCATAAAGAAACAAGGGAAAACTTTGTTAACAAGAGAAGTACAAGTTACACTAAACCTTACTTGCCCATTCTTCCTTCTCATTTCTTCCTCTTCTCCCTCTCCCCTCCCCCCCCTCCCCGTTTCCTTCCCAGAGGATAGTACCCAGGGCTGGGAGCATGCCAAGCATGCCGAGCATGTGCCGTATCACTGTGCCATACCCCCAGCCTCTTTTGCTCTTTTTTAGAGGGGAGGGCTGACTTCAGCCTGGGTTTCTTAGAGTTTAATTCTATCTTAGATACAAGTTATTCACACTTATAGGCATTACAGGTGAGATATCTGCTTCAGAATTGGGAAGTTGATTATTTCAGTGAATAGAGTATTTTAAGGTGTTTCAGTTCTTTTTTCATCAGAGAGAAACTTAAAGAACAGTTTAGTAAACATTTCAGAGTTTTAAAGTGAGATATGTATATAAATAATTTTGTGTGTGTAGTACGGGGAATTAAACCCAGGGACATTCTATCTCTAAGCTACACCCCCAGGCCTATTTTACTTTTAATTTTGAAACAGGATCTCACTAAGTTGCCAAGGGGCTCTCTAAATTGCTGAGGCTATCCTTGAATCATCGATCCTCCTGTCTTAGCCTCCCAAGTACTAGGATTACAGGCATGCTCCACTACACCAGGTTAGCAGTTTTTCTGTTTCTTTGCAATAAAACAAAACAATGTTGTCAGGTTAGTAGAAAATTGAAACTACCACCAGATTTGGAATAAAAAGGCTAGAAATCTAGAAGTATTGATTTTTCTGAACCACAATGTGATGCTGTGTTTATTTACTTTTTATTTTATTTTATTTTATTTTTGGGCATTCTAGAGGGGTGTTTGATGCTTCCCTTAAAATGGCTGGCTTCTATGGATTGTATACCTGGCTGACTCATACTATATTTGGCATCAATATTGTCTTCATACCATCAGGTAACAAGCCTATTATAACTGTCTGCTATCTAAGGAAAGTTAGGCTATTTTACATGCATTAGGAAATGTCCTCTTCCTCAAATTTAGAGTAAATCTTGTGGCTTGAGGTTTGATCTAGTCCAGATTAGGAGCATAAGTCTCATTTGTAATGTGTTTGTTTATTGCTGTGTCCCCAATAGCTGGGGTCATACCCAGCACATAAAACTCACTGCATGTTTGTTAAATGAGTGAATGTCTTAGAACTGTAGTTCAGTTCTTTTATTGAGTGCCAATTATGTGCTGGTGTTCTGCTACATTTTAAGACATTCACTTAGCACATCAGCACATTTAGCGCTTGATAACAGAACTGAACTAATTGGCAGGAAGCAATATGTTGTCAAATATCTTTGTCCCAGGAAGAATACTGTTCCAGCAACAAGATGAATGCATATGAGAGCACACAAGCTGAATCTCTACTGTTGTGATCTGTTCAGATAATACGCTCATTCCATAAGCACCATGTGGTTTAATGTCCATCCTAGTGCTTGTTTTATTATTTTCCTTCTGCTTTTATTTCGGTTACTGCATATTTTTCTAAATTTTTCTGCCTTCCATATTTACCTCTAGCATCATTTCTTCCACTTGTATCTATTCTATATTCTTTACATCCTCACACCCATTCATGTTCTTTCCTCTGTGGTGCTGTACGCAGGCACCCTGAGCGCACGTGAGAGTTTAGTGCATCATCACCCCGAGAGGCAGACAGGGTAGGCGGTGCTCTTGCTGTACAGATGAGAAACCAAAGTGTTCCGAGGTCACGCACATGGTTAATGGTCAGACTGGAACTGTAGTCCATATCTGCTTGACTATTCATCTGGAGGGGTGCCAGAGGGAGAGAGTGCTTAGACATACTGTGCTGGAAGGGGGCGAACTTGACGTCACTTCCTTCAACTTGCAGAGTTTTTTTTATTTATTTTTAGTTACATTTCATTTTTATTAGAAACAAAACAAAGAATATACACTTAGAAACTAGTTTCTGATTTGGCTTTGGACTTAACTAAACATTTTGCAAATGACTGTATATTAACTAACCATTGATTTAGAGTAATAACTGCAGAACACCATTATTTTATCACTTGAGAACAGATTCATAGTCAGGCATGGTGGTGCATGCCTGTAATCCCAGTGCTTGGGAGACTGAGACAGGAGAGGATCGCAGGTTTGAGGACACCCTAAGCAAGTAGTAAGACTCTCATCAACCTAGCAAGGTGCTGTTTCAAAATTAAAAAATAACATTAGACTGGGGGTATAGTTCGGAGGTTGAATGCCCCTGGGTTCCATCCCCAGTACCCAAAACAAAAAGAACAGATTAATAAACATACAAGATAGAAGGATTTTCAATAACAAATTTTAAGACATTGCACCTTCATTTAACTAGAAAATTTAAACAGGGCACATTATCCCCCTAACATTAAGAGTTTATATTTGTTTAATTTGTTTTGGTGGATATTTTAAAGTTGGAGGAACTAGTGCTTAGTTTCAGTGTGTTACTGATGATGTTGATTTTTTTCCTCTTAATGTTTTATTAGCTTTGGCAGCAATCCTTGGAGCAGTGCCATTTCTGGGGACTTACTGGGCAGCAGTACCTGCAGTTCTAGACCTGTGGCTGACACAGGGGTTGGGATGCAAAGCCATTTTGTTGTTGGTCTTTCATCTCTTGCCAACATACTTTGTAGATACTGCAATCTATTCTGATATATCAGGGTAAGTATTCTGAAATTACTGGGAAACATCCAGGGATTTCTCTTGCTTTTTTGAAAAAGCACCCACCACCACCATCACCTACCCGGACAGGGGTGGAGTTGGGGAAAGAACGGATGATAGGATTTTTAGTAAAAGTAATCTTTTATGTTCTCTTTCATATAATGAGGTTGTAATTTAACATAACATCAACTTGACACAGCAACATATACCTGTAATCCCAGTACTTGGGAGGATGAGACAGAAAGATCACATTCATGGCCAGCCTCAGCAACTTGGCGAGGCCTTCTACAATTTAGTGAGACCCTGTTTCAAAATAAAATAAATAAATAAATAAATAAATAAATAAATAAATAGGTCTGAGGGTGTTGCTCAGAGATAGAATGCCTCTATGTTCAATATCTAGTACCACCACCACCACACACAAAAAAGTTCTGTTTATAAGGTATGATATTTTGTTATTGTGTAAATATTATTCATGAAAAATGAGAGCCTGGGTTGCAACAAAAGTGTAAATAATTTTCTCTTGGTTTTGTGACATTTACTCAGGAAAGAAATATTACCAGATGTACGTAAAATATTTTAAATATAGTAAAGAGTTTTTA
>PVLC010033313.1:0-17613 GCA_004027655.1 Graphiurus murinus | reverse complement strand
GGGAGGCTGAGACCGGAGGATCCGGGTTCGAGACCAGCCTCAGCTACCTAGTGAGGCACTCCGCAACTTAGTGAGACTCGGTTTCAAAATAAAGAATAAAAAATAGGGCTGGGGGTATAGCTCGGAGGTAGAATGCCCCTGAGTTCAATCCCCAGTACCGCAAAAAAAAAAAAAAAAAAAAAAAAAAAAAAAAAAAAAAAAAAAAAAAAGAATGGCAATCATAAAAAACACCACCAACAACAAATGCTGGTGAGGGTGTGGAGAAGTGGGAACCCTAATACATTGTTGGTAAGATTGCAAATTAGTGCAGCCACTTTGGAAAACAGTATGGAGGGTCCTCAGACGAATAGGAATGAACCTACCATATGATCCAGCAATACCACTTCTGGGTATCTACCCAAAAGAATGGAAACCAAACTATCAGACCAACGCATGTGTATCTATATTTTTAGATGCACAATTCACAATTGCCAAACTATGGAAACAGCCAAGATGTCCATCCACAGATGAATGGATTACAAACTATGGGATAGCTACACAATGGAATTTTACTCAGCCATAAAGAAGAACAAAATCATGTTATTTGCAGGGAAATGGATGCAACTGGAAAACAGTATGTTAAGTGAGATTAATCAGTCACAAAGAGTAGAAAAGCATATGTTCTCCCTAATACGCGGGTGCTAGGGAGAAGATGGGGCATAAGAGGGACTCCAGATGAAAAAGGAGAAACCCTCGATAAGCAAAGAAGTTGACTTAACTGAAAGGGATGGATGGGGTGGGGGGGGGAGACACCCGAATGCACATGATGTACTTTCACAAATATATCAAAGTTAATCACTAAACTGAACTTGAGAAGGAGGGAAGGTGAGGGAGTGGGGTGGGAATTGGGGAAGAGGTTAAATGAGAAATGTGTGCATATATGCCTTTATCAGCTTGTACCTAACAAAGATGTGTGATTATAATGCACCAATCAATTATTATAAAAAAAGTAAATGAATAAATAAAAAGTGAAAACCTTAAATGGAAGAACTAAATCACTATTCTTAAAAAAAAATGCAAAGGGGTATCATTGCTTTTGAACAAAGGATTGCTTTAGCTTTTCTAGCAAAAGGAACAGAGGAACAGGAGACCTACAAGAAGTAGAATAAATGGCTTTGTTTTTCAAATGTAACTGGATGGCAAAAACTGTCTATTGGCATCAAATCCTCTATCTCTTCATATGTGAAATGGGAATAAAAGGATTATAGAGAGAATGAAATGAGGTCATACATGTAAAGAAGCATTGCAAACTGTAGAGTGCTGAGTAAGGATGGAAAATCATGGTTTTTTTCTTGTTTATAAAGAGGTAAGGCTCCAAATGACCTGAATACTACACAGGGTTAAAATGACCACTCAAGGTAACACCATCCTACATCCTAATATTCACAGGTCTTTAAAGTTTTATTCATTAATCCCCTCCCTCCCTCCCTCCCTCCCTCCCTCTCTCTCTCTCTCTCTCTCTGGTGTTTCAGGAGGGTGCACAGCTCTCTTTTAGTGGTCCAACAGGGACTGGCGTTTCTAGGCTACTTGTGAAGCTTTATGGAAATTACTATTCCCTTTTACATTTTTTAATTAGAAAAATCAAAAAGGATTTAATTTTCTCAGGGTTTCAAACCCAGATGACTCCAAGTCAGTGGATGAAGGGTACTGAGCATGGGTGGCCAGGCCTGGCTATGTGCTATAATCCTGGCTCCATGTGACCTTTTTGCTTCCTGGGAGGCACAAATCCTGAGGCCCCTGAACCTGCCTGCTGGCAGTGCCCTTGTCCCTTTGTCCACTCGACCAACAGTCCAGCAATGCATAAGGCTGTCCACCTTGGAACTAGGTGGGACGCTGCATTGCATTTATTTAGCTAATGCTTCCCATAGCACTCGATGTGTGCGGAGTAGCTGCTATGTTTACTTGACCAAGCCAGAGCCTAGCCAATGGCAGAGCATTATCAGTGCTCCCCCATGGACAGCACAGTCCTTGTTCTCTGTTGTCTTGCTTTTCATCCTTCTATGTAACTCCTACTCTGTCACTTGTCTGCTTCGTTTGCTACTGTTTTTTTTTTTTTTTTTTTTTTTTTTTTTTCAGTACTGGGAATTGAACTCAGGGACATTCTACCTCCGAGCTATACCCCTAGCCCCATTTTTTATTCTTTATTTTGAAACCGGGTCTCACTAAGTTGCGGAGTGCCTCACTAGGTAGCTGAGGCTGGCCGCGAACCCAGATCCTCTGGTCTCAGCCTCCCGAATGCTGGGATTACAAGCATGCGCCACCATGCCTGGCTGCTACTGGTTTTTGTTTTGTCAGTTCCCTAAGATACTATGAATCCTTTGGAGAATGGGAGAAAAGGAGAAGGGGAGAGTTGCTCTGCCATGTCTTTTTATTTACTGAAAATTAAAATTTAATTATACAAAAAAAAAGGAGGACTGAGGGTGTAACTCAGAGATAGAGCATTTGCCTAGTATTATGAGTAAGGCCCTGGGTTAGTTCCCAGTACTATTAAAAAAAAAAAAAAGATTCATAGTCTTACATCTAGCTTCTTTCACTTAGCTTAATTTTTTTGTTTGTTTGCTTGTTTTGCAGTACTGGGAATTGAACTCAGGGGCATTCTACCTCGGCGCTACATCTCCATCCCTATTTTTATTCTTTATTTTGAAACAGGGTCTCACTAAGTTGCGGAGGTCCTCACTAAGTAATTGAGGCTGGCCACAATCCCACGATTCTCTGGTCTCAGTCTCCCAAGTACTGGGATTACAAGTGTGCACCACCACACCCAGCTGCTTAATGTTTTTTAGCTTATACATGTAGTGGTACATCTCAGAACTTTGTTTTGAAATATTTTCTGAGAAAAGCTTCCTTTCTAAAACAATCTTTTACTCTAAAGTATCAAATTACAAACAGGCTGGGCATGATGGCACACATTTGTAATCCCAGTACTTGGGAGGCTAAGAAAGAGGATCACAGGTTCCCAGACAGCCTCAGCAATTTAGTGAGGCCCTCTGCAATTTAGTGAGATCCTGTTTCAAAATAAAAAAATAAGTATGGCTGGGGATATAGCTCAGGGGTAGAATGCCCCTGGGTTCAATCCCTAGTACCACACACACACACACACAAAAAAATCCTTCCTAGGTGACATTCAAAATAGAAATAAGTAACTAGGGGATGTTATGGCTTGGATATAGAATATCCCCTGGAAAAAGCTCATGTATTGGCAGTGCAGAAATGTTCCGAGGTGAAATAATTGAATCATGAGGGTTCTAATCTCATCAGTGGTAGGCAGGTAGGTGTTGGGGGAAGAGGATTTTGAGGAGTGAATGCTAATAAGAACAGGGTTTCTCTTTGGGGTGATAAAAATGTTACCAAATTAGATGGCGGTGTTAGTTGTACAACTCTATGAATATACTAAAAACCACTGAATTGAACATATATATATATATATATATATATTTTGGTGCTAGGGATTGAACCCAGGGGCACTCTATCTCCAATCCACAAATCCACCTCTTTTTATTTTTTATTTTGAAACGGGTCTCACTAAGTTGCTGAGGCTGGCCTCAAACCTGCAATCTTCCTGTTTCAGCTTCCCAGGTACTGGGATTATAGGTATGCTCCACCATGGCTGGCTTGAATTAAATACTTTATTTTATGTATTTATTTTTTGATACTGGGGATTGACACCAGGGGCATTCTACCTCTGAACTACAACTCCAGCCCTTTTTATTTTTTATTTGAAATAGGGTCTACACTGCAGAGGGTCTCGCTAAGTTGCTGAGCCTGGCTGTGAACTTGTGATCTTCTTGTCTCAGCCTCTCAAGTACTAGGATTACAGGTGTGTGCCACCATGCCTGGCTTTTTTTTTTTTCCCCTATTTTGAAACAGGGTCTCACTAAGTTGCTAAGGACCTTGCTAAGTTACTGAAGCTGGCCTCAAACCTGTGATCCTCCTGTCTTAGTCTCCCAAGTACTGGGATTATAGGTATGTGCCACTGCTCCGGGCTTCAGTTGAATACTTTAAAGTGTAAAATTTATGGTGGGTCAATTGTATCTCAATAAAACCATTATTACAAGCCAGGCGTGGTGGCCCATGCTTGTAATCCCAGCATTCGGGAGGCTGAGACCTGAGGATCCGGGTTCACAGCCAGCCTCAGCTACCTAGTGAGGCACTCCGCAACTTAGTGAGACTCGGTTTCAAAATAAAGAATAAAAAATAGGGCTGAGGGTATAGCTCAGAGGTAGAATGCCCTTAAGTTCAATCCCCAGTACCGCAAAAAAGAAAAAAAAAAAAAACAAAAAACCATTATTACAAAACTATAAATTAAGCCGGGCAGGGTGGCCCACGCTTGTAATCCCAGCATTTGGGAGGCTGAGACCGGAGGATCCGGGTTCACGGCCAGCCTCAGCTACCAAGTGAGGCACTCCGCAACTTAGTGAGACTCTGTTTCAAAAATAAAGAATATAAAATAGGGTTAGGGGTGTAGCTCGGATGTAGAATGCCCCTGAGTTCAATCCCCAGTACTGCAAAAAATAATAATAATAATAATAATAAACAAAACTATAAATTAAATAAAACCTCAATGGATTTTTCATTTGGAATGCTCAGATCTTGGTAGGACAAGTTTAAAAGCCAAAGAAAAGCTGGGTGTGGTGGTGCATGCTTGTAATCCCAGTACTTAGGAGGCTAAGACAGAAGGATTGCAGGTTTGTGCCAGCCTCAGCAATATGAGGCCCTCCACAACTTAGTGAGACCTTGTTTCAAAAATTAACAATAAAATTGGACTGGGAGTATAGCTCAGAGGTAGAACACCATTGGATTTAATCCTCAGTACCCCCAAAAAAAGCCAAAGAAAAGAGTTGAGGGAGTGTGTGTGTGTGTGTGTGTGTGTGTGTGTGTGTGTGTTACTAGAAATTGAACCCAGGGTCTCTCTACCTATGAATTACATGCCATCCCTTTTAAAATAAATTTATTTATTTATTTGTTTATTTATTTACCTATTTATTGTGGTACTACAAGTTAAGTTGAACACAGGGGCATTCTACCTATATCCCCAGCTCTATTTTATTTTTTATTTGGAAACAGGGTCTCACTAAGTTGCTGAGAGTCTCTTTAAGTTGCTGAGACTGGCTCTGAATCTGCAATCCTCTTGTCTTAGCCTCCCAAGTACTGGGGTCATAAGCATGCACCACACCTGGCTATAGTTGAGGGATTTTATTTTATTTATTTATTTATTTATTTATTTACTTACTTACTTACTTACTTACTTATTTTTGCGGTACTAGGGATTGAACTCAGGGGCATTCTACCTCTGAGCTACACCCCTAGTCCTATTTTTATTCTTTATTTTGAAACAGAGTCTCACTAAGTTGTGGAGGGCCTCACTAAGTAGCTAAGGCTGGTCGAAAACCTGGATCCTCTGGTTTCAGCCTCCCAAGTACTGGGATTACAAGAGTGTGCCACCACGCCTGGCTTTATTTTTTAAATTTTTGTTTTAATTATTCATTTATTTTTGGTACTGGGGATTGAACCCAGGGGTATTCTACCTCCAAGCTACACCCCAGCGCTATTTTATTTGTATTTGGAAACAGGGTCTCCCTAGGTTGATGAGAGTCTCACTACTTCCTGAGGCTGGCCACAATCCCATGATCCTCCTGTCTCAGCCTCCCAAGTACTGGGATTACAAGCATGTGCAACCACGCCTGGTTTAAACAAACTTTTTCTTTTTTTGTAGTACCAGAGATTGAACCCAGGGGCATTTTACCTCCAAGCTACACTCCTAGCCCTATTTTTAATTCTTTATTTTGAAATAGGGTCTCATTAAGTTGCCAAGGGTCTCACTAAATAGCTGAGGCTGGCCTCAAACCTGCAATCCTCCTGTTTCAGCCTCCCAAGTACTGGGATTACAAGTGTGTGCCACCATGCCCAGCCTTAAACAAACATTTAAAGTACGGGAATGCTCCACATTCAGAACAGTACTTTGTTGGTAAATAGTTTGGAAATAGAGTAAGAAACATCTAAAAGAAATTTTTTTTTCTGGTAGTAGAGACTGAACCCAGGGCCTCATTCATGCTAGGCAAGTGCTCTACCACTTAGCTATCTATATCTGGAATTCTTTTCTTATTCTTTTTTTTTTTTTTTTTTTTTTTTTTTTTTTTTTTTTTTTTTTTTTTTTTTTGTATTGGGGATTAAACCTACAGGCATTCTTCCTCTGAGCTACACCTCCAGCCCTATTTTATTCCTTATTTTGAAACAGAGTCTCACTAAATTGCTAAGACTGGCCTCAAACTTGCAATCCACCTGTTTCAGTCTCTCAAGTACTAGGATTACAGGCACGCACTACTACGCCTAGCTTAAATCTGTAATTCTTAATGAAAATATTAATTGAAAGAGAAAAGAGTACTAAATTATCCAAAAAAATTCTTTTTTTTTTTTTTTTGCAGTACTGGGGATTGAACCCAAAGGCATTCTACCTCCGAGCTATACCCCCAGCAGCTCTATTTTTTATTCCTTATTTTGAAACAGGGTCTCACTAAGTTGCGGAGTGCCTCACTGAGTAGCTGAGGCTGGCTGTGAACCCGGATCCTCCGGTCTCAGCCTCCTGAATGCTGGGATTACAAGTGTGCGCCACCATGCCCGGCTTAAAAAAAAAAAATCTTTTTGTGTGTATATGTGGTACTGGGGATTGAACCCAGGGGTATTCTACCTCTGAGCTACACCTCCTGCCCTATTTTTTTTATTTATTTATTTATTTATTTATTTATTTATTTATTTATTTATTTATTTATTTATTTAGAAACAGGGTCTCATTAAGTTGATGAGAGTCTCATTACTTCCTGAGGGGGTCCTCAAACCTGGGATCCTCCTGTCTCAGCCTCCCAAGTACTGGGATTACATGTGCCACCACACTGGCTCAAAAAATTAAAAACATTCAATGCTGAATTGCTAGCTAACTTTGACCTTACTTTCTTTTCTTTTTCTTTTTCTTTTTTTTTTTTTTTTGGTATTGGGGATTGAACCCAAGGTCATTCTACCACCAAGCTTTGTTACACCCCTACCCCTTTATTTTGTGTTTTGAAACAGGGTCTCCTGAGGTTGTTGAGAATCTCACTACATTGCTGTGGCTCTCCTCGACCCTGCAATCTTCCTATCTCAGCCTCCTGGGATTACCACTACACCTGACTGGCCTTGCTTTCTTATATGTATCACAGAAGTCTGAGGCACACTTCATACAAATTTTTAAAGTTCTATGGACTGGACATTTATATTTTGGAGACTCTCATATCCTATATATCTTAAATGCTTTTATTTATATGTCTTAATATATTTGCTTCTGGTTTTTTTTTTTTTTTTTTTTTTGCTGCAGTACTGGGGATTGAATCCAGGGCCATTCTACCTCCGGGCTATACTTCCAGCCCTTTTTTTTTTTTTTTAATTCGTTATTTTGAAACAGGGTCTCACTAAGTTGTGGAGGCGTAAGTAGCTGAGGCTGGCCACGAACCTGTGATCCTCCTGTCTCGGCTTCAAAAGTACTGAGATTGTAAGTGTGCGCCAGCACACCCAATTTATTTGCTTCTGTTTTATAAAGAGTCTCACTAAATTGCTGAAGCTGTCTTCAAAACTATGATCCTCCTTGTCTCAGCCTCCCAAGTACTGGGATTCCAGGGTACACCACCTCACCCAGCTTCTATATTATTTATTAACCACATAGCGATTTTTTTTTTCCCAGTACTGAGGATGGAACCCCAGGAGCATTCTACCTCCAAGCTACACTCCCAGCCCTATTTTATTTTTTATTTAGAAATAGGATCTCACTAAGCTACTGGGGCCTGGCTATATTGCTGAGATGGCCTTAAACCTGTGATCCTCCTGCCTCAGCTTCTCAAATGCTGAGATTACAGGTGTGTGCCACCATATCCACTTGGTTTAGTCTACTGATTTCTTTAACTCTCACTTCCTGCCCCATCTACAGCCTTTATTTATTTCTACTTTGAATGTCACACAAGAGGACTTTTTTTTTTTTTTTTTGCGGTACTGGGGATTGAACTCAGGGGCATTCTACCTCTGAACTATACCCCCAGCCCTATTTTTTATTATTTATTTTGAAGCAGGGTCGCACTAAGTTGAGGAGTGCCTCACTAGGTAGCTGAGGCTGGCTGCGAACCCGGATCCTCTGGTCTCAGCCTCCCAAATGCTGGGATTACAAGCATGCATCACCACGCCCGGCTTTTTTTTAGTGGTACTGAAGATTAAATCCAGGGGCATTCTACATCTGATCCACACCCACAACCCCCCTCTTTTGTGGAACAGGATCTCACTAACTTGCTGATGCTGACCTCACACCTGCAATCCTCCTGTCTCAGCCTCCCAAGTGCTGGGATTACAGGCGTGTACCACCACATATAGCTGATGCTAACTTTTTTTTTTTTTTGGCGGTACTGGGAATTGAACTCAGGGGCATTCTACCTCTGAGCTATACTCCCAGTCCTATTTTTATTCTTTATTTTGAAACAAGGTCTTACTAAGTTGCAGAGAGCCCCACTAAATAGCTGAGGCTGGCCTCAAACCTGGATCTTCTGGTCTCAAGCTCCCAAGTACTGGGATTACAAGCATGCACCACCACGCACAGCTTGATGCTAACTTTTGAGAAAATAAGATACAATCAGGAGTTCAACTCTGAGAGAAGAATTTGGCATGAGAGTACTAGAGACTATACCCACCATTTTTCGAACCTCCCCTGCTCCCTTCTGAGTCCTCTATTTCTTAAAGCTGTGCTACACAATGTAAAAGAGACAAAATAAATTCTGGCTCTGGTACTATACCTGATTTTCTTTGTTTTTGCTTTTGTTTTGCAGTATTGGGGATTGAACCCAGGGACATTCTACCTCTGAACTACACCCCTATCCCTATTTGTATTCTTTATTTTGAAACAGGGTCTCACTAAGTTGCAGAGAGCCTCACTAAGTAGCTGAGGCTGGCTGAGAACCCTTGATCCTCCTGTCTCAGCCTTCCAAGTACTAGGATTATAAGTGAAGGCCACCACGCCTGGCCTATACCTGATTTCCCATGGAATATTAGATCCACTTGTACTGAATAAATAAGGGGAATGGAAATATCTGCATAATCTTGCATGAAGTAAAAAAACAAATCCCAGTTTTTGGAATTAAGAAAGGGGGCACCAGAAAATGAAAACCTGAGCCGGGTGTGATGGCATGCACTTAAAATCCCAGTACTTGGGAGGCTGAGACAGGAGGATCGCAGGTTTACAGCCAACCTCAGTTACTTAGTGAGGCCCTGTTCAAAATGAATAAAAATTAGGTCTGAAGCTGGGCGTGGTGGCTCATGCTTGTAATCCCAGTTCTTAGGAGGCCGAGACGAGAGGATCCAGGTTCACGGCCAACCTCAGTGACTTAGTGAGGCCCTCTGCAACTTAGTGAGAACCTGTTTCAAAATAAAAGAATAAAAAAAAAAATAGGACTGGGGGGTGTAGCTCAGAGATAGAATGCCCCTGGATTCAATGCCAGTACCACAAACAAACAAAAAAAGGTCTGGTGGTATAGCTCAGAGGTAGAATGTCCCTGGGTTCAATCCCCAAAGAAAATGAAAACCTGTAGATGAAATTAGAGGAACAAACTGAAAAATATGCAGTTAATCAGAGAGAAAAAAGGTGGGTAGCTGGCACCCTTGTCCCTGCAACATCCATCTCTCTTACCTCATTGTTCATGTAATGCAGACCAAGAGGTTGCCCGAATACTGTTGTCACCTTGTGCTCCACATCTTCGTATCTTACAGGTCGGCTGAATGCTATGATTCTGAAAAGGAAGAGAAAGTTTGGATAACTGTATATTTAAACTGTAGAGGTTTTTTTTGTTTTTGTTTTTTGTGGTACTAGGGATTGAACTCAGGGGCATTCTACCTCCAAGCTATACCCCCAGCCCTATTTTTTATTTTTTATTTTGAAACCGGGTCTCACTAAGTTGCGGAGTGCCTCATTAGGTAGCTGAGGCTGGCTGTGAACCCGGATCCTCCGGTCTCAGCCTCCCGAATGCTGGGATTACAAGCGTGCGCCACCACGCCCGGCTTTAAACTGTAGAGTTCGAAGTAATGGCTTGAGTATACTTTCTCCACTCAGTTTGCCTTTCTCTCTATTGTTTCTTTTTCTTCTCTTATCAGCCTTTACACAGATACATCTTTTAGGTTTGACAATAACTCTCACAACTTCTGAACTACATTCACAGCCCTATTTTATTTTTTATTTTGAAACGACCTCACTAAGTTGCTGAGGCTGGCTGTAAACCTGCGAGTGTCCTGTTTTAGCCTTCTAAGTACTGGGATTACAGGCATACACCACTACACCCTGCTAGAAGAAGAGTTTTTTTGTTTTGTTTTTGCGGTAATGGGGATGGAATCCAGGGGCATTCTACCCTCAGGCTACATCCCCACTCCTATTTTTTATTCTTTATTTTGAAACAGGGTCTCGTTAAGTTGAGGAGAGCCTCACAAAGTTGCTGAAGCTGATGGCAAACCCGGATCCTCTGGTCTCATCCTCCCAAGTACTGGATTATAAGCGTAACCATGCCTGGCTTGAAAAAGAGATCATTTAAAGGAGGGTTATGAATGGCTAATACACAAGTGAAAAGATGCTCCATGTGACTGGGAAAAGGCCTATTGAATCAACTTTCATCTCTCCATACACCTAGGCAGGATGAAATCAAACTAGTGGTAGAGGAGCTACACTCAGCCATTTGTACTTCCTGCCCTCCTTCATGCTAGCAGGAAGAAGTATATAGTTCTTTGACATCTTCTCTGTTCCCCCCCAAATGAGAAGTAGTATATCCAGAGGAAGAAGCAATAAGCCACAGGAAAAGGAATCTCAGCCACTGGGTTTTATTTTTTTCTGTGTGTGGTACTGGGGATTGAACCCCAGGGCATTCTCCCTTCAGGCTACATCCCCAGCCCTTTTTATTTTATTATTTGGAAACAGGGTCTCGATAAGTTGCTGACAACCTTATTAAATTGCTGAGGCTGGCTTCAAACCTGTGATCCTCCTGTCTCAGCCTTCCAAGTTCGGGGATTACAAGCATGCACCACCATGCTCAGCAGCCACTGGATTTTAATAAAATATGAGAATTTCCTGAATATTCTTCTGTGCTGGTTTGGCTCAAAACAATGAGCAGTATAAAAAGCCTTCATCATCTAGATTGTTATTCAATATGGCAGATATTAGCCACATATGACTATTTAATTTTAAACCAATTAAATTTTGTTTTGTGATACTGGAGATTCAACCTAGGAACATTCTACCTCTGAGCTATGCCCCCAGCCCTGTATATTTTTTGTTTTGAAACAGGGTCTTGTTACGTTGCTGAAAGTCTCACTAACTTGCTGAGGCTGTCCTCAACCTGCAATCCTCCTGTCTCAGCCTCCCAAGTACTGGGGTTACAGGTGTACACTACCCTGCCCAACTAAATTTTATCCTTTTTTGAGGGGAAGGGCAGTAATGTGTATTGAACCCTGTCTCACACCAGGAACACAAGCAGTCTACCACCAAGCTACATTCCTAGCTCTGTAATCCCAGTACTTAGCAGGCTCAGACAGGAGGATCACAGGTTCGAAGCCAGCCTCAGCAATTTAGAGAGGTTCTCAGCAACTCAGTAAGATCCCGTTTCCAAATAAAAAATAAAATAGGGTTGGGGGTGTAGCTCAAAGGTAGAATGCCCCTGGGTTCAATCCCTAGCACCACAAAAAAAGAAAAATTATGTTGCCAACTATATTAGCTGGTCTCCACTGTATTTTTTTTCTCTCAAATCAATTATCCCAAGAAGTGATACTGTTAGATACTATATAAGACAGGTTATCTAGATGGAGGTATTTTCTGAAGTCTTTGGAGAGAACAGTTTTCCACTCATGGTGTGATAGCACATCATACCTCTCTCATCAGGGGCTACAGCAATAGTTCAAAAGGAGCCATCCTGTCTGGATAAAATACCAAAAGTCCATTCAGATGTCCCTAGCACAGTACTGGAAAAGAATCAGGCTCAGATTAAATTTTCCTGCACTTGGCCTGGCAATGGCCCATTCAGAAACCTTAAAGAAGCCCAAAAGTCTGATGAAGAACAGAAACCAGGACTTTAAGATTCAGTAATACTGCTGCTATCACACTAACAGGCATTTTTAGGCCAGTGATTCAAAAAGTGATCTAACATCCCTCATAACAACCCCCAACAGTATCCTGCCATTAAGGTTTTCAAAGGGAAGGAGATCCTAATCGACAGTCCTCCCCCTTCTTCCCCTCTAAGGCTGTGAGGAAGTTCAGGTGTCTGGTCCCCACCCTTCTAAAACAAAGGGAAAGTGGACCCACCAGAATGGATACCTGGCACAGATGAATCAGAAAAGTCATTCTTTCTTTTCTGTAAATTCTAATTTTATAAGAGCCTACACTTAGAAAGATACTTCCCATATTCCCTATAAAAAGTAAAGAAATCCCACAATGACATTCTCTATAATCCTACAACATGAAATACATTAAACTACAGTTGTCTGGCAAAGAGTAGCTAGAACTTGGCTTCCCTATGCCAACTTTCTAAAGTCCTCAATTCCATATATAGTACACAAACAGTAAAATGTCATGGTTCCTGAAAACAGCTCCATCAAAAGAAAATGAACAGTTTTCAAAACCTTGATACCAACACTCTGCCACTCAGGGCTTTAGAAGGCCATTCCTGCCTGACCACCTTAAATATTTGTGGTTTCAATCTGGCAGCCTCTCTGAAACCAAACACATACACTTTCTCAGTGTAAGTCCTCTCACTGTAACTGCACACGACTTTGAGAACAGGGAATTTAGGAGAGCGTAACTGCATAATTAGGCTCCAACACAACTGAGCTTTTGATTTCATATCTACTTCTGAAAATTCTGTGCTCCAAGTTTGGCCATCTCTCCAAAACCCAGTCAGGTCAAAAAGTGAGAAAAGTAGCAAGGATGAAGTGGCAATTTAACTTCCTTGCTTTGGGCAAGATGCAGAACTAGCAGCTGGGGTCAGATCTCAGAAGACCTTCCTTCCTCTAGGTCTGGAATCCACATGGGAGAGCAGGACCCTGGCTCCACAGACCACAGTTTCCACAATGTTTCTCCTGGATAGCCTCTGACAATCTTGCAGGGTTGTAAATGGATCTTTTTAAGAAGGAACAGCAGCCATCCATCTCCTCTGGAGCTAGCTTCAAAGTGGGCTGAAAGGTGCCAGCTACAGACAACTCTCAGAATGAAGAATGTGTGAAGGTACTAAGGTTCTGTGGTGGGACTCTTCAAGTAGGAAGACTTCCGTGTGGGCGTGCTTTTCACCTCTCCAAATGCTTAAAGCAAGGGGGAAAGATGGTAAACAGCAATGGGAGAGGCAAAGCATGGGAAACAAACACTGAAAGGCACACTTAGGCATATGTGGGCCATGTACACACATACAGAATCCCAAATACTGCATGACCAGAGTTCTGTATACTTTTAAAACATTTTTCCTAGCCAGGTGTGGTGGTGCACGCTTGTAATCCCAGTACTTGGGAGGCTGAGACAGGAGGATTTCAGGTTTGCAGCCAGCCTTAGCTACTTAGTGAGGCCCTCTGCAACTTAGTGAGACCCTGTTTCAAAATAAAGAATAAAAAATAAGACCGTGGGTATAGCTTGGAGGTAGAATGCCCCTAGGGTTCTATCCCTAGTACCACAAAAAAATTTTTTCCTTAAATTATCTGAGGAAGTAAATGAAGTTATATTTCTTTCCCCATTGAGAACTTCTACCTTGGCTTCCCACAAAATAGTAAAAACAACAATAGCTACAATATTGACAATGGAGAAAAAGAAGAGTTTTGTAATATTATTTTCACTTTTGTGTGTGTGTGCGTGTGTGTGTGTGTGTGTGTGTGTGTGTGTGTGTGTATGTGTGTTACTGGGAATGCAATCCAGGGGCATTCTACCTCTAAGCTACACTTCTAGCCCCATTTTATTCTTTCTTTCTTTCTTTTTTTTTTTTTTGTGGTACTGGGGATTGAACTCAGGGGCATTCTACCATCAAGCTATACTTCCAGTCCTATTTTTTATTCTTTAGTTTGAAACAAGTTCTCACTAAGTTTCAGAGGGCCTCACTACATAGCTGAGGCTGGCCATGAACCTGCAATCCTCCTATCTCAGCCTCCTAAGTACTGGGATACAAGTGTGCACCATCACGCCGGTTTTTTTTTTTTTTTTGAAACAGGGTCTCACTAAGTTGCAGAGGGCCTCACTAAGTTGCTGAGGCTGGCCACGAACCTGCAATTCTCTCTCAGCCTCCCAAGTACTGGGATTATAAGCACGCGCCACCACGCCCATGGAAACTTTTCCCTTTATGTCCAATCAACCCTATTCCCTAGCCAATAATCCCATAGGGAACATGATAGGATATGGCTTCCCAAAGTCAATGCTTTCTGGGATTTTCAGCACATGCAAACACGACCAATGATCAGAAGGCAACTTACCGTCTCTCCCCATTGTGCTCAAACTTGATTCTGACGTCGCTCTGCCAAAAGGAATGATAGATAGGTTAGAGGGTTCTCTGGCATGTGTTACTCCACCATTCCCAGGTAAGTCTTGGGAAGTCCTCTGGCAAACTTATGTAAATATCACCATTAAGCAAACACTTGGGGCAAATCCCAAGATGTTGCCCCAGTTCAAACATAATGCTCTAACACAGCAACTTTCCACTTTCAAACATTCTTTATTTCTTTAACTGGCTCTGGAATTTCTCCTACATATCACCTCCTAACGAGGATTCCTTTCAAGCTTCTAGGCTGATGCTAATAAATAGAAAAAGAAATCTTGCTGGGAATGGTGGCACACATCTGTAATTTCAGTTCATAGGAGGCAGAGACAGGAGGACCACAGGCTTAAGGCCAGTCTCAGCAACTTAGCCAGGACATTTCAAAATAAAAAGGAATAGGGGTGAAGTTCAGAAATAGAATGCCCATGAGTTCAATCCCCAGTACAAAAAAAGAAAGAAAGAAAGAAGGAAGCCGGGCATGGTGGCGCACGCTTGTAATCCCAGCATTCGGGAGGCTGAGACCGGAGGATCCGGGTTCGAGGCCAGCCTCAGCTACCTAGTGAGGCCCTCTGCAACTTAGTGAGACTCGGTTTTAAAATAAAGGGCTGAGGATATAGCTCGTAGGTAGAACACCCCTGAGTTCAATCCCCAGTACCGCAAAAAAAAGAAAAAGAAACAAGGAAGGAAGGAAATTTTATTGATCTTTCTAGCTATAGACCACAGGCAAGTTACTTATCCTCTGTTTTTGTTTTCTGTAGAGTGGAGCTAAAGACATCTTGCAGAGTTACTATGAGAACTAAAGAGATGCTGTTCATAAAATAACTGACACCTAATAAACATGAAATAAATGATATTTGCTCCTGTTACTTTTTTTTTTTTTTTTTTTTTTGTGGTACTGGGGATTGAACCAGGGACATTCTACCTCTGGGCTAGTTCCTCAGTCTTATTTTTTTATTCTTTATTTTTTGAAACAGGGTCTCACTAAGTTGCGGAGGGTCTCACACTAAGCAACTAAGGCTGGCTGAGAACCCGGATCCTCCGGTCTCAGCCTCCCAAGTACCGGGATTACAAGCCTGTGCCACCATGCCAGGCTTCCTGCTACTGTTATTGTTACTACTATCATGGATTTTCCATGATCCCACCAAGGCTAACACAGTGGGGATAAAGTAGGACCCTGGGAAAATTACCTTAAAAACTGTTTCCAGTTTTATACAAAGTAGCATGTAAATTCTGGGAGGAAGGATCATGTTTATCTTGTTTTTGTATCCCCAGTACTAAGCAAATGAGATAATGTATAATATTTGTGCTTAATATTTGTTAAGTATATGAATGAATTAGGGAATAGAACTGAGTATAAGTATCAGAAATAGGGGGAAGTAGAAGTCTTAAATGTTAAAGAACAAATCAAGAAGAAAGATATTACACAAGGGTAAACAACTTGAGTCTTAAAAATGACAGGAAAGGGGAAGAGATATTATAGAAGCAAAGAATAGGCGGGAAAAATAGAGTGGGAAAAGTATGATTGTCAGGAAACAAGCAAATAATAGATGGAGAGAAAGAGTTCATAGAAAATGAAGAAAAATTAGCCAGGCGTGGTGGTGCATGCTGGTAATCCTAGTACTTGGGAGTCTGAGAGAGGAGATTGCAGTTTCATGGCCAGACTCAGCAACTTAGTGAGGCCCTCCACAGCTTAGTGAGACCCTGTTTCAAAACAAAAAATAAAATAGGGCTGGAGGTGTAGTTCAGAGGTAGAATGCCCCCCTGGGTTCAATCCCCAGTAACACACACACACACACCAAATATTATACTGATGAAGACAAATTAATAGGCTGGTTTGGAAGAAAGAAGAGGGCTTCAGAATATGTGAAGGTGAAGGACACATAGCAGTTGGAGATGACAAAAAAGGCAGAGTTTGGAAGATAGGGGAAGTGTATTAAGGACTCCCTTCTCACAAGATGGGTTAAAATCCTCTTCCAATGGCTCTAACTTATACTCTAAAAACTACTGGGACAATGGCTCTAACTTATACTCTAAAAACTACTGAGGACCCCAAAGAACTTTTGTTTACGTGGATTATATCCAGATATATTAGAAATTAAAACTGGAAGCCTCAGCAACTTAGACCCTGTTTAAAAAAAAAAAAAAAAAAAAAAAGGGCTGGAGGTGTAGCTCAGAAGTAGTATGCCTCTGGCTTCAATCCCCAGTACCAAAACAAAAAAAGAAAAAGAAAAGAAATTAAAACTGAAGCCAGGCATGGTGGGTGTGGTAGAGCATGCCTGTAATCCCAGTACTCGGGAGGTTGAAACAGGAGGATCACAAGTTTGAAGCCAGCCTCAGCAATTTAGTGAGGCCCTCAGCAATTTAGTGAGACCCTAAAACAGAAAATCAAAAGAGTTGGGGGTATAGCTCAGAGGTAGTATGCCTCTGGTTTCAATCCCCAGTACCAAAAGGGGGGGGGCAATTAAAAACGATTAAATGCTAACACAGATTTTTTTATAAAAATAACATTAAAAATATTAGTAGCTAGGCAGGCGTGATGGCACATGCCTATAATCCCAGTATTTGGGAGGCTGAGATAGGAGGATCACAGATTCAAGGACAGCCTCAGCAAGTAGTGAGACTCTCATCAACCTAGTGAGACTCTGTTTCCAAATGAGAAATAAAACTGGGCTGGGGGTGTAGCTCAAAGGTAGAATGCCTCTGGGTTCAATCCCCAGTAAAACACACACACACACACACACACAAATACATATATATAAATATATAATAAATAAATAAATAAATAAATAAATAAATATATATATATATATATATATATATATATATATATATATATATTAGTAGCCAGGCATGGTGTCGCACGCTTGTAATCCCAGTACTTGGGAGGCTGAGACAGGAGGATTGCAGGTTCACAGCCAATCTCAGCTACTTAGTGAGGCCCTCCGCAACTTAGTGAGACCCTGTTTCTTTTTTTTTTTTTTTTTTTTTTTGCGGTACTGGGGATTGAACTCAGGGGCATTCTACCTCCGAG
>PVLC010033312.1:0-17611 GCA_004027655.1 Graphiurus murinus | reverse complement strand
AAAAAAAAAAAAAAAAAAAAAAAAAGATTTCAAGAGAGAAAAGTTAGTTAAAAGTCTTGCTTTAAGCCAAGCATGGTGGCACACACTTGTAATCTCAATACTTGGGAGGCTGAGACTGGAGGATCCGGGTTCACGGCCAGCCTCAGCTACTTAGTGAGGCTATCTGTAACTTAGTGAGACCCTGTTTCAAAATAAAGAATAAAAAATTGAATTTGAGGTGTAGCTCGGAGGTAGAATGCCCCTGGGTTCAATCTCTAGTACCGCAAAAAAAAAAAGTCTTGCTTAAGCCGGGAGTAGTTGTACAAGCCTTTAACTCCAGTACTTGGGAAGCAGATGAGAGGATCAGAGGTTCAAAACCAGCATCTGCTACTTACTGAGGCTCTCAGCAACTTAGTGAGACCTTGTTTCCAAATAAAATAAAGTAGGGTCAGCCGGGCGTGGTGGCGCACGCTTGTAATCCCAGCCTTCGGGAGGCTGAGACCCGAGGATCCGGGTTCGCGGCCAGCCTCAGCTACCTAGTGAGGCACTCGCAACTTAGTGAGACCCTGTTTCAAAATAAAGAATAAAAATAGGGCTGGGGGTGTAGCTCGGAGGTAGAATGCCCCTGAGTTCAACCTCCAGTACCGCAAAAAATAAAAAAAATAAAAAAAATAAAGTAGGGTCGTAGGTGTAGCTTAGAGGTAGAATGCCTCTAGGTTCAATACCCAGCACTACGTGTGCGTGTGCACACACACACAGAAGTCTTGCTTAAAGCCAGGCATAGTGGCACATGCTTGTAATCCCAGTACCTTGGAGGCTGAGACAGGAGGATCAGAGGTTTGCAGCCATCCTCAGCAACTTAGTGAGACCCTGTTTCCAAATAAAAAAATAAAATAGGGATGGGGATGTAGCCTAGAGGTAGAATGCCCCTGGGTTGCATCTCTAGTAACACACACACACACACACACACAACATATTCTTGCCTGTTGAGTGCTATGGTTTGGATAGGTATCCTCCAAAGGTCCATGTGTTAAAACCTTGGTTCCCAGGAGACGCTACTGGCAGGTGGCAGAACCTTTAGGAGGTGGGGCCTTGCGGACGGTCCTTAGGCTGTTGGAGCTGCGCTCTTGACGGGGACTGTGGCACCCCGTGTCTTCAGGGTCACCTCCTGTGAGTGGGTCTGCTCTGCCACATCCTCCCCGTACCCTGACTGCCACCTAGCACCACTGGAGGTCCACAGGATTGGTCCACCTGATCTTGGACTGGAACCTCCAGAATTATAAGCTAAAAAAACCTTTATGAGTTAAGTGAATATCTCAATTAAGTAATTATCTTACAAGGTAAGTAAGTATCTCAGGTATTCCATTATAGTAACAGAAAGCTGACTAATACAGAGAGTAGAGTGCAGAGAAAGCAGATTTATTGAAACTCTTTCCCCAAATGGCACAAGCCTACCTGGGGATTCCGAACATGGAATTCCTTCTCCCCTTGCACAATCTGACGGTGAGGGATCCATTCCTCCTCTAACGACTTGCTGGGGGGCTGATTCTCCTCTGGGACCTGCTTGCAGAAATAGGTGCTTGCAGCTGACTGGTCCCTGAAATACACATACCATCAGAGAGAAAGCAGAAGACACCTGTGGGCTTACTTCTCCCCTTTACAACTCTCTTCCAGCCAGGAGAGCTGGGCTCCCCCTTTTGCTAGTGGGGAAGGAAACCTGAGGGCATGCAAAAGGGAGTAGAAAAACATGAGTTTTGGAGACAGAACTGGGTTTGAACCCTGACTCAGCTGTGTCACTTTTGGCAAATTATTTAACATCATTTAACTTTGTTTTTCTCTTTAAAAGGGGCACAATACCTGCCCTATACGGCTGTTGGATTAGAAATAATACACTGCTGCTAAAAATACATTAGCTCAGTGGAAGAGTGCTTGCTTAGCATGCTCAAGACCCTGGGTTGGAAGCTTTATGCCTCAAAAAAACAAAAAATCTACAAAAGAAAGAACACACTGATAGGGAACTAGCCTATACCCTGGCTTGCTGCAGGCCCCAGTCCACGACAGCTCACTGTGACTGTCATCTCTCACCTGTGTTCTAGCACAGCAACCACAAAACCACGGGAGGCCAGGTCCATGCAGAAGGCTGAATACAAGGTCCTGGAGGTTTAGAAAGGAATAGGGAGAAGGGATCAAGAGAGTGGTCAAGCCTCCAGTCCCACTCCAGCTGTGCTCTGCCAGTGGCCATTCAAAAGACTCAGCAGAGCCAGGCGTGGTGGCACACGCTTGTAATCCCAGTACTTGAGAGGCTGAAACAGGAGGACTGCAGGTTTGAGGACAGCCTCAGCAAGAATTGAGACTCTAAGCAACCTAGTGAGACACTGTTTCAAAATAAAAATAAGAAACAAGAATAGGGGTAGGTATAGCTTAGAAATAATATACCTCTGGGTTGAATGCCCATTACCAAAAAAATAAAACATGCATCCCTGGGTTGCAGGTGTAGCTCAGTTGTAGAGCGCTTGCCTGGCACACACAAGGCCATAGGTTCAACCTCCCCACTACAAAAACAAACAAACATGCATCCCTGCCGTTCTACTTCAGAGACTATGTGGGAACCACATGCGACAATGGCATACTGAAATGGTTAGGTAGTGTTTGAATGCACAGACTCCTCCCTGGAGTGGGAAGCCATAGGTCTAGGACCCATGAGATGGATTACAGAGCTGAATTAACCAGATACCCTCTTGTATATCTGGTTAATTCAGGCAGCCAACAAAGTCTCTCGATCCCCTGCCCTTCTTCTTGGAATTTGACTCTGGTTAGTGAAGAGTGTAACTGGCTCCCCGGCTCGATGAGGTGTGAAATCTCAACACAGATTCTTAGACCTCAAAGACCACCTCCAAAGTCAAGCGCTCACCTACTATCCCCAGAACATAACTGTGGACTCCAGAGGAAAGGTTTCTTAGTTTTCCCCGTTAGACTAAACTTTTCCTGAAGACAGGGACCTTCTCTTATTGCTGAATGCCCAATGCTGGCGCAGCAGGCACCCGGTTTACTGAATAAGGAAGCAACACTGAAACTCATCCACTCACTTTCTAGCCTCCTCTCCACTTCTGGCCCCAGGCTGGTTACCTGAGTCTACATGGCAACTGCTCTATGGATGCGACGTCCTGATTTATCTCCGTACGTCTCACTTTCCTCTCATGCCAAGGGGCTGGCGCAGAGCAGATGCTCAAGAGGTGTCTGCTGAATGAATGAGAACCCAGCAAAAGGTGGCCCTTGTATTTTGTTTTTGTAGTATTGGGAATTGAACCAAGGGCATCACGCATGCCAGATCAGTGGCCAGCCTTCTTTTTTTTTTTTTTTTTGTACTGGGGATTGAACCCAGGGGCATCCTATCTCTAAGCTACAAGCCCAGCCCTATTTTATTTTTCATTTTGAAACAGGTTCTAAGTTGCTGAGGGCCTAAGTTGCTGAGGTTAGCCTCCAACCTATAATCCTCCTGTCTCAGCCTTCCAAGTACTGGGATTACAGGTGTGCATCACCACACCTGGCCCTTGTATTCATTTGATAAACTTTTTTGGGTGGAGAGGGGAACTGTCACTTTCCAGGCATTATCCTAGAGGCTGGGAGTGACAGAAGACACTTGCAATCTAGCAGGGAAGACAGAGAAAAATTACATGAGTTTATTATAATTGTTAAGTACTTTATACTGGAAAAGTTAACCTAATACAATATAGGAAGTAACATCCAACTTAAGACCTTGAATGTAATTGGGAATTGGCCACAAAAGAAGGAGAAGCAGAAGAGGAGTGAGGAGCGAAGACTCCGGGCAAAGGGAACGACCGAAAAGGACAGCACATAAGACCCCAAGGCCAGAATTAAGTGTCTTTGACTAAGTGAAAGGTTAGTTTTTCTACAGAGCTGGAGCGGATAAATAGCAAGAAACAAGGCTGGAAACTTTATCTCAGTCCTACATCTAAGTAAGACCATTAAAAAAAAAAAAAACCAGCCGGGTGTGGTGGCACGCACTTGTAATCCCAGCATTCAGGAGGCTGAGACCGGAGGATCCGGGTTCGAGGCTAGCCTCAGCTACCTAGTGAGGCACTCCGAAACTTAGTGAGACTCGGTTTCAAAGTAAAGAATAAAAAATAGGGCTGGGGGTGTAGCTCGGAGGTAGAATGCCCCTGAGTTCAATCCCCAGTACCGCAAAAAAAAAAAAAAAAACTGAATTAGGTTCAAAGAGTTATTTAAAAATTCTAATTAGAGCCAGGCGTGGTGGCGCATACTTGTAATCCCAGTACTTGGGAGGCCGAGACAGGAGGATCGCAGGTTCGCAGCCAGTCTCAGCTACTTAGTGAGGCCTTCTGCAACTTAGTGAGACCCTGTTTCAAAATAAAGAATGAAAAAAAAAAAAAAATAGGGCTGTGGGTGTAGCTCAGAGGTAGAATGCCCTGGGTTCCAACCCCAGTACCGAAAAAAAAAAAAATTCTAATTACAGGAGGGAATATATTTATTGAGCAACTACTATATACCCAGCACTGTGCTAGAATGACAAAATCATATTTGTTTTTAACACCATCTCCCTAGCCAGATAAGGTAGGACTCGCCTGTAATCCTGGCCACTCAGGAGGCTGAAGCAAGAGGATCACAAGTTCACGGCCAGCCTAGGAAATTCAGCAAGACCCTGTCTCAAAATGAAAAATATAAAGGGCTGGTGGTATGGCTCAGTGGTAGAGAGCCCTTGGGTTCAATCCTCAGTACTGAAAGAGAAAAAAATCTCCCCAGGTATGGTGTGGACAATGGTTTGGGGTACAAAAGATCTCAGAATTTGCCATTGTCGTGCCCCTCCATGTAAAGAATGGGAGAGAACTGACATGGGTGTGCAGCTAGTGGGCACCAATCCAACCAAGTCCTCACAAACCACCCTGTGGGAGTGGCATCCCATTTGGCAGATTTGAAATCCAGCTCAGAGTTATGCACCTCTCCCAAGCTCCATGGGGCGCAAGGGGCGTGCCAGGTTCAAGGGTTAGGCTGCTGGCTGTGAGTGCACAGAGCGAGCCTGTCTTATTCCCTGACACCCCAGTGCACACGCAGAGCAGTCCCTGAACGCAGGCTGAAGAAATGATCCTCTGAATAGAACACTCAAGCCCTTTCTAGTACCCCTGGGCTGTGATATAGGAAGATAGCACAAGTGCACATTTATGTAAATGCTGGAACATGAGAAGGGGCAGGTGTGAAGGCTGCTGAAAGTCTCCACCAGGTGAACAGGCTTAGCAAAGGCCTTCTAGAGACGGTGGACTCAAGCTCTGGCATGGAGCAGGGCGGGGGTATGACAGCTAGAAGATGGACATGTCTGTTATTCTGCCCTTTGAGCATAAGACTCAGCAGCTGGCACTAGGCAAGGTTCCCCGGGCAGGGACAGAAGCTCTTACCTGAAGGCTCCCATGCCATGGGAGAAGATGATCAAGGGGTATCCAGAGTCCTTTGTCTTAAAGGGGCCATTCCAGCTAACAGGCAGGCGACAAGATCCTAGCAGAGACATGGGCTATAGAACCCCTGCTGCCCCAAAGCTGTAATCCCAAGGGCAGCCTGAGCATAGGTATGGGTGGGCATTCAGTTCTTCCCTTCTGGAGAACCCACCAACCTAGAAACATAATCACCTATTCTGTCCTCTCTTATTCCCTAGGGAGAGTGAACACAATAAAAAAATGGGAAGATACATGGGGGCAGGAGAGTCAGTAGTTCAATGTAAAGTACTTGCTAGGCCCTGGGTTCAAACCCCATCAACAGAAAAAAAAAGAAAATTTATCCAGAGGGGCAGTGCTAAACAAGTCTGGGCAGATCCCTGAGGACTTGGGGAAAGTGGATGGTTCGATGTGACCCTACCCTGAAGAGGGGAAGACGGGAGGGAGAACTGCAGGACACCATGCTCCCTGCGAGTGAAGAATGATCTCCACAACAGCTGGCATGGAGTAGCAACTAATACGTGCTGGATAAACGAGTAGGGAACCCATCTGCTGCCCCAAGCGCTGCACTAGGTGCTTTACATACATCTCATACTGCAACCCCAAAAGGCAGGTGTTCAGACAGGTTAAATAACTTAAATAAGAAGCTGGGCATGGTGGTGCACGCTTGTAATCCCAGTACTTGGGAGGCTGAGATGGGAGGATCCGGGTTCACGGCCAGCCTCAGCTACTTAGTGAGAATCTCCGCAACTTAATGAGACCCTGTTTCAAAATAAAGAAGAAAAATAGGAGCCGGGCATGGTGGCGCACGCTTGTAATCCCAGCATTCGGGAGGCTGAGACCAGAGGATCCGGGTTCACGGCCAGCCTCAGCTACCTAGTGAGACACTCCGCAACTTAGTGAGACTCGGTTTCAAAATAAAGAATAAAAAATAGGGCTGAGGGTATAGCTCAGAGGTAGAATGCCCCTGAGTTCAATCCCCAGTACCGCAAAAAAAAAAAAAAAAGAAGAAAAATAGGGCTGGGGATGTAGCTCGGAGGTAGAATGCCCCTTAGTTCCCTAGTACCACAAAAAAAAAAAAAAAAAGTCTGGATTCAAGTCCAGGCAAAGCTCTTAGGTTTGTGACTCTCTCCTAGTTCTCCACAGCCACCCCCTGCAAAATGGCTAGACTCTGCAAACTAAAAGGTACTATGTCTACGTAGGTCTCTCCTAGGGACATAACCATGCAACTGGGAAAGCACTCGGGCCAGGCCAGCCTTACCCACAGCCAGGCTGAACAGCAACCCCACCCAGCGCTTATTGAACTGCAGGTAATCGGCCAGGCCAGTGTAGTACTCATAGCGGGGGATCCACAGGGGCTGCTCCACAGTCGCCTCAGCCTTTTGGCAGGGGTAGAAGAGTCGAAAGAAGCTCCCCTGTAGGAAAGAAGAGAGCAGCTACTCAGAGCTGGAAGCCCAGCACTGCTAGACTCCCAGTAGACACACTCCGCAGGTGTGCAGGGCACTAGCCAGGCAGGGCACCAACACAGGGGAACTCCAGCTTCACTAACATACTCGAATTTTACATTCAGAAAATACAGAAAGCTGTGATTTTATTTTTAGCATACATGGAAGGCTTACATTATTTCAAATAGCCAATTATAATTTGCATCACATGAGGGGGCACCAAAATACTTTAAAGGTTTCAGATATAAAAAGAATTAAATCTATCTGGGCATGGTGTTGCATGCCTATAAATCCAGTACTTAGTGAGACCTTCAGCAACTTAGTGAGACTGTTTCAAAATAAAAAATAAAAAGAAGCCAGGTGTGGTGGCGCACACTTGTAATCCCAGCATTTGGGACGCTGAGACCAGAGGATCCGGGTTCACGGCCAGCCTCAGCTACCTAGTGAGGCACTCCGCAACTTAGTGAGACCCTGTTTCAAAATAAAAAATAGGACTGGGGTATAGCTCAGAGGTAGAATGCCCCTGAGTTCAATCCCCAGTACCGCAAATAATAATAATAATAATAATTAATAAATAAAATAAAATAAAAAGGAGCCAGGTGTGGTGGCACACGCTTATAATCCCAGTACTTGGGAGGCTGAGACCGGAGGATCCAGGTTTGTAGCCAGCCTCAGCTACCTAGTGAGGCACTCCACAACTTAGTGAGACCCCGTTTCAAAATAAAGAATAAAAAAATAGGGCTGAGGATGTAGCTCGGAGGTAGAACGCCCCTGGGTTCAATCCCCAGTACTGCAAAAAATAAATAAAATAAAAAGGGCTGGGGAGTCAAAGGAAATGGCCCTCTCTTCCTTTCATCCACTTGCATCAGGATAAGATGGAAAAGGATCAGGATCTGCCCTCAAGTTCTAGATCCCTCCTCTCCTCCTAGCTGGAGAAAGAATGTCTACCAACTAGAAAGTTTAATATTTGGAAAGAGGAAGATAAAGGTCAAAGTCAAGGAAGGGGAGAGGGCTGGTAACCAAATTTGGACCACCAGCTCAAACCCAGTTTCACCTACCTGGAACTGCACACTCAGAAATGCAGAAGGCAGGGCTGGAGACACCTACCTGGAGACTCTGACCCTCCATCACATCCCCGCAGCCTACAAGGTGGGGTCCCGAGACAGGCGGGAAGGTTATAGACTGGCCGGTCCCCATCTCATCTGCAATGACTGGAACCGTGCTGAACTTGATGGCTGCAGGGGGGAACACAGAATCTGCAATGACGGGAGCCATGCTGAACTTGGTGGCTGCAGGGGGGAACACAGAATAGCCTCCTGCTGGTTTCTTTCTCTTCTTCTTTTTCTTTTTTTTTTTTTTTTTTTTTTTTTTTTTTTTTTTTTTTTGTGTGTGTGTGTGTGTGTGTGTATGTATGTTACTGCAAATTGAACTCAGGAGATTCTACCCGAAAACTACATCTCCAGCCCTTTTTTTACTTTTCATTTTGAAACAGGGTCTCACTAGGTTGCTAAGTCTCACTACATTGCTTAGGCTGTCCTCCAACCTACAATCCTGGGATTACAGAAGCGCACCTCCACACCCAGCTCTTCTTAGCTTACTGCTCATGAGTCATGTGCCACCCACCCCAGGCCACTTCCCCCTGCCCCTTATCACCCCATCCTCCCTGCTAACCACTTGTTAAATCATGCACACCATACTGTGCTAAAGTTCAGGGGCTACATTTTTTTTCTTTTTTCTGGCAGGCTGAGGAAATGGTGGTAAAGAGGAGAGAGAACTTCCACCCTCCTCAAAACTCACCGACAAAGACTGGAATATAGCTCAGTGGTAGAGCACCTTCTTGGCATGTGCAGGGCCCTGGGCTCAATCCCCAGTACTGCCAAAAAATAAAGTGGAGACTGAAACCCACCAGTAAGTGTTTATGCAGCACCTGCGATGTCCCCAGCATAGCAGTGTCTGCTGAAGAGACTACAACACAGACCAACAGTCAGGCTAATGACACCTGCTACAATGTAGCATTACTGTCACACTCTACTAAGCTCCTTATATACATTAGCTCATTTCCTTCTCTCAACAACTCTCAGAGGTAGGTAGTAGTAAGAGCTGTTTTATAGATGAGGAAACCAAGACAGAGAGGTTGACTAACTTTCCTAGGTTACCCTACTTATGAGTACAAACCCAGGTCTATCTAATCCAGACAACAAAAGCAAACTAATAAACTAGGCATGGTAGCGAATGTCTGTAATCCCAGTATTTGGGAGGCTGAGACAGGAGGATTCCCAGGTTCAAGGTCAGCCGCAGCAACTTAGCAAGATCTACAGCAACTCAGCAGGATCCTATTTTAAAATAAAAAATAAGCTGGGCGTGGTGGCGCACGCTTGTAATCCCAGCATTCGGGAGGCTGAGAACTGAGGATCCGGGTTCGAGGCCAGCCTCAGCTACCTAGTGAGGCACTCCACAACTTAGTGAGACTCGGTTTCAAAATAAAGAATAAAAACTAGGGCTGGGGGTGTAGCTCGGAGGTGGAATGCCCCCGAGTTCAATCCCCAGTACCACAAAAATAAAATAAAATAAAATAGGAGCTGGGCATGGTGGCACAGTCTTGTAATCCCAGCATTTGGGAGGCTGAGACTGGAGGATCCGGGTTCTTGGCCAGCCTCAGCTACTTAGTGAGGTATTCCGCAACTTAGTGAGACCCGGTTTCAAAATAAAGAATAAAAAATAGGGCTGGGGGTATAGTTCGAAGATAGAATGACCCTGAGTTCAATCCCCAGTACTGCAAAAAAAAAAAAAAAAAAAGACCTACAGCTGGGGCCACATGACATATCACTCACATGACAATGCAGCAGCTGCAAGTTCTGTCATAAAAGATAGGCAGAAAAATACAGAAGGAGTTCTGAGGACAGAGTGTTCTGCTTGGAGCAAAGGGCAGGTGAAGGTGGGAAAGACTTTCAAGTGGAAGAAAGAATGAGCAGAGATTGTAGGAATAAAGCTCAAGTGAGCGAGAAGCAGGGAGCAGTTAGTGAAGGACAAAAGATAGCTGTGGCAAGAGCTGGAGGGGGCAGCCCCTCAAGGGCTAGGCTACAGAGCTGGAATCTGCTTTGGAAACGGGGTGGCGGGTGCAGGAGAAATTACATCTGAAAGATCCGGCTTGCTTCCCTTGGGCAAGTTATCAGACCTCTCTACAGCCTGACTCCCTATCTGCAGAATGGGAACCTATCCATCCTCACAGGGTTGCTATGGAGATAAAGTGAAATGATGCATTTAAAACACCTAGTGTAGTACCTGGCTTTCAGTAAGAATCCCGGAAATATTTGCTCATTGAGCGAAAGCAGAAACAATAGATTTGGCAACTGAGTGGATTTGGAGTGTCAAGGGAGACAGATGAGCCAAAGATGAGTCAGGTTTCAGGATTCAGTAACCAGGATGATAGTAGCTTCTTATTGGGAGAGATTTTTTTTTTTTTTCTTCTGGCGCTGGGGATTGAACCTAGGGGCATTCTACCTCTGAGCTACACCCCCAGTCCTTTTTTTTTGTGGTACTGGGGATTGAACCCAAGGGCATTCTACCTCCGAGCTACACCCCAGTCCTATTTTTTATCCTTTATTTTGAAACAGGGTCTAAGTTGCAGAGGGCCTAAGTATCTGAGGCTGGCTGCAAACCTGGATCCTCCAGTCTCAGCCTCTCAAGTACTGAGATTACAAATGTGTGCCACCACACCTGGCTGGGAGAGATTTTTTTGTCTCATGCTGCATAGAAAGCGAGGGACAGGCCTCACGATAAGTAGACTGGAAAACAGGCACACAGAAGGAAACAAGGTCTCTATGGTGGTCCTAGCAAGTTCCTGAGAGGGTCATCAACTAAATCCTGCCTGGAAATAAGTAAAAACTAAAGAAGGTAATTGGCCAGAGTGAGGTTAGCATGAAAATGAATCTGTGTTCCTTAGGCTCACACTGACCGATTCCCAACTCGGATAAGAGGAGAGAACCCAATCTGACTTGCAGATTTTGCCAAGGAGACATCTACACAGAGCATCCAGAGTCCTTCTTAAATGTCATGGAATTTCCCAAGGAAATCAGTTCAGGTGTCTTTACCTTTTTTTGCACACCTCATCTAAATTCATGCTGGCGTTTTCAGGTCCACAAGCTTCTCCATTCATCAAGGGTCAGGGAGCTCTCCAAGTCCTCCAGGGATCTTTCCAACCTCTCTTCCTTTCAGCTCTGAGCACTGGCCCTCATCCCTCATCAGGATTCCAATCCCAGGTTGCTTTAGGGCAGCTCTTGGATTGGTACCCATTCTTTTTTTTTTTTGTGGTACTGGGGGTTGAACTACTTCCGAGCTACACCCCCAGCCCTATTTTTTATTCTTTATTTTGAAACCAGGTCTCACTAGGTCGTGGAGTGCCTCACTAGGTAGCTGAGGCTGGCCTTGAACTCGGATCCTCCAGTCTCAGCCTCCAGAATGCTGGGATTACAAGTGTGCGCCACCACGCCCGGCTGGTACCCATTCTTGTAGGGTTTTTTTGTCGTCGTTGTTGTTCTTGGTGGCGCTGATTGTCTTGGTGGTACCCAAGGGCATTCTACCTTTGAGCTACATCCCCAGTTTTTGTTGTTTTTTGTTTTTGATACTGAGGATTGAACCCAGGGGCATTCCACCTCTGAGTTACATTCCCAGCCCTATTTTTTATTCTTTATTTTGAAACAGGCTCTCACTAAGTTGTGGAGGGCCTCACGAGGTAGCTGAGGCCGGCCATGAACCCCAATCCTCTGGTCTCAGCCTCCCAAGTACTGGGATTACAAGCGTGCGCCACCACGCCCGGCCCCAGCTCTTTTTTATTTTTTGTTTTGAAACAGGGTCTCAATAGGTTGCTAAGAGTCTCATATGTTGCTGAAGTTATCCTTAAACCTGTGATCCTCCTGTCTCAACCTCTCAAGTACTGGGATTACAGGTGTGGGCCACCATGCCTAGCTCTATTCTAGCAGTTTTTAATCAGTGATTTGCCTCCAACAAGGGTCCATGTGGAATCTCAGAAGTTCCTGAGCTTAGTGGCGCAAACTTGTAATCCCAGGGAGGCTGAGACAGAAGGATTGCAGGTTCACAACCAGCCTCAGCTACTCAGTGAGGCTCTCCACAACTTAGTGAGACCGTTTCAAAATAAATAATAAAAAATAGGGCTAGGGCCGGGCGTAGTGGTGCACACTTATAATCCTAATTCTTGGGAGGCTGAGACAGGAGTATCACAGGTTCAAAAACAGCCTCAGTAAGTAATGAGACTCTTGTCAACCTAGCGAGACCCTGTTTCCAAATAAGAAATAGAATTGGGCTGGGGGTATAGCTCTAAGGTAGAATGCCTCTGGGTTCAATTCCCAGTACCACAAAAAAAAAAAAAAAAAAAAAAAAAAAAAAATAGGGCTAAGGGTAAGGCTTGGGGGTAGAATGTCCCTGGGTTCAATCCCCAGTACTGGAAAAGCATACTCCTGCCAATCTACTAAACCTAATGCAGTGTCCTATAGTTGGTCTCAATAATTCATTTATTCAATGAATGCTATTTAATTTTTCACACATGCCTTTTCAGATGTACTTCAGGAACCAAAAGTGTTTTTTTATACTTCTTTGCAAGTCAAACCATCTATCTGTATGCTTTCCCTACAGAGAGACTCAATAAACCTACCTTCTTTTGGTGTGTACACATGTAGAGTGAGAGTGTGTGTATGTGTGTGTGTGTGTGTGTGTGTGTGTGTGTGTAGTACTAGGGATTGAACTCAGGGGCATTCTACCTCTGAACTGTACCCTCAGCCCTATTTTTATTTTTTATCTTGAAACAGAGTCTCGCTAGGTTGATGAGAGGCTTACTACTTGTTGAGGCTGTCCTCAAACCTGCGATCCTCCTGTCTTAGCCAACCAAATACTGGGATTACAGGCATGTGCCACCACATCTAGCTTCTTTCTTTGGCTTTCATTTAAATCCTCTAAATTCTTTTTAAATCTGTTTTTCACCTAAAAACAAGGCTACATAAAATGAAGGGGGGGGGTGCTTTGGTGACTCTAAATTCCACCTCTGCTACTTATTAGCTGGGAGATCTTGAGCAAGTTCATTAAATTCTAAACCTCTGGTATTTTATCCACACAATTACTCATCAGGCTGTCAAAGAAGACTGAGTAATGTAACACACCTGACATATAGAAAGCACTATAACCAGCTAAGTGTGGTGGTGCACACTTGTAATCCCAGTATTTGGGAGGCTAAGACTGGAAGATGTTGGTTTGTGGCCAGCCTCAGCTACTTAGTGAGGCTCTCTGCAACTTAGTGAGACCCTATTTAAAAATAAAGAATAAAACATAGGGCTGGAGATGTAGCTCGAAGAAGGTAGAATGCCCCTGGGTTCAATCCTCAGTACCACCAAAAAAAAAAAAAAAAATAGGACTAGGGGTGTAGCTAGGAGATAGAATATCCCCTGGGTTCCATCTCCAGTACCACAAAACAAACAAACAAAAAAAACATACTATAACCATGGAAGATATATATATATATATATATATATATATATATATATATATATTATTCTTTATTTTGAAACCGAGTCTCACTAAGTTGCAGAGGGCCTCACTAGGTAGCTGAGGCTGGCCGCGAACCCAGATCCTCCGGTCTCAGCCTCCTGAATGCTGGGATTATAAGCATTCGCCACCACGCCCGGCTAAGATATATATATTTTAAAGTACTGGGGATTGAACCCATTCTACTTCTGAGCTACACTCGCAGCCCTTTTTTATTTCTTGTTTTGAAACAGGGTCTCATTAGGTTGCTGAAAGTCTCACTACATTTGAGGCTGTCCTCAAACCTGCAATTCTCCTGTTTCAGCCTCCCAAATAATGGGATTTCAGGCCTATGCCATCATGCTAGCTAGCTATTATTTTAACTAACTACATGGACTCTGAACCTAAGTTTTTTGTATGTAAAATGGGGATGCTTCATAAGTGAAATTTAAACAAGAAAATAATATTGCCTAGGGTTTAGTCTATTTTGTGTGTGGGGGGGGTACTAGGGATCAAACCTGGGGGCATTCTACCTCCTAGCTACACCCCCAGCCCTATTTTATTTTTATTCTGAAACAGGGTTTTGCTAGGTTGATAAAAGAGCCTCACTACTTGCTGAGACTGTCTTTGAACCTGTGATCCTCCTATTTCAGCCTCTCAAGTACAGGGATTACAGGTGTGCGCCACCACACCGGGCTTGGGTTTATTTTAACTCCTCACAAAATATCAAGAACTTACAGGTGTGCGCCACCACACCGGGCTTGGGTTTAGTTTAACTCCTCACAAAATATCAAGAACTAGCCAACAATGCTACATCTCTCTTTCAACATACCCAGCCAAGGTCTTTTTCCTTTTTTCTGGATTAAACCCTTTGGCAAAATAGATTTTTTTTCTTCCCGCCCTTCCAGCCCAAGACACCACTATCAAAGCAAGAGTCCACTTAGGGTCCAGAAGAGCCCTAAGAGAACAGACATGCTTACACTGCAGCTGTCCTCCTGCTGGGGTCCAGCTGCTAGTGAGCAGGGACTGTCTCTCCCCCAGCTGTGTGGACTTGTCACCGGCTATTTCAGGACTGTGTCCAAGATAAGCACCTCTCCACTGCTTCCTTTCAAATCTTCTTGGAGACTAAAAGCTCACTGGTCTATCTGGTCTCTGGAGGAAATGAGGAAATACCACGGTGCTCTTCGATGGAGACATCGAGGGCTCAAAGGACAGGCTTGAGCAATAAAGGGTTAGATCTGCCCTGACAAGGGCGTCCCAGAGTACTAACACATGGAAGAAAACTAGCTTGTTGCTTTTGGAGGCTTTATAGTTTACAGAGCACTTAAACTTGCTCGGGCACCTGTTAGCTCGTTAGCTCCACCGCACAACTTCTCCCTAAGAGTGACGGTCATCACTTTATAGATGAAGAAAGTGAGCCCCAGAGAGTTTGTAGGACTTGCCCGAGGTCACAGAATGAGAGGCAGAACGGACTAGAACCGCCCTGGCTGACTTCAAATTCATGGCATGGAGGAATAGGATCGGGGACCCTTTTTCCAGTGGCAGGAAAAACAGGACAGTGGGAATAAGAGTGAAGTGCACAAAGTATGGAGGACATAAAGAAACCCATATTTCGGGAAGGTGAGGCTGCGGGGTCCAGTGGCGCTGACGACTAAGGGGGGCTCCAGGGGCACTTGAGAGAACGCGCGAGATGACAAGGGGGAGGCTTTAGGGCGAGAGGCGTCGAAGAGGAAACAGAGAGGGAGGAGATTAAACGTTACAGTGCAGTTCCTGAAGCTGAGAGACAAGGAGACCTCGCACCGGAGTGAAATACGAAAAAGTTTGCAGACAGCTCAGTTCAGAACAGGAGCCTTCTCCAAGCCCACTTACCGCGTCCCGGAGATCCCTCAGAAACAACCTCAGACGTTTCCCTGGACGGAAAGGACAAACCGCCCAGGATCCTGAGGCCCTTTGGTAGTTGTAGTTTCCAGGACACGATATGGGCGCTTAAAAAGGCGGCTCCTGGCCGCTTGTTCCGAACTACAACTCCCGGCGTGCACCGCGCTCGCTCGCGCGTTGCAGCCCCAGGACTACAATTCCCAGAGTTCTGCGCGATGCGAGTGGTGGGGGGGGAAACTACCCAAGGTCCAGAATGCGGTGCGATTCCTCCCCCTGGTGGTTTGAGGAGCAGCTGCCGCGATGACAAGTATTGAGCGGAAGGTTACCGGGTACAGAACTGAGAAGCATCCCTTCGCCTATCCCTTAAATAGTTCCCAGGCATGTCTGGAAATAGCCCTGATTTCACTTTATTATCTCGGAGATGGGGAGGAGGTAGGAGATTGTCCTATGTTCCTATACGTTTTGTTTCCTGTAAGAGTAGTAGATTGATCATTCAAATCAAGGGCACATTTCCTACCGATTTACACTGTTGACACCAGTGATTTTCCATTGTCCTTCTCTAAAGACTTATTAGCAGCCGGGCGTGGTGGCGCACGCTTGTAATCCCAGCATTCAGGAGACTGAGACCAGAGGATCCGGGTTCGCGGCCAGCCTCAGCTACTTAGTGAGGCACTCCGCAACTTAGTGAGACCCTGTTTCAAAATAAAGAATAAAAAATAGGGCTGGGGGTGCAGCTCGGAAGAAGAATGCCCCTGAGTTCAATCCCCAGTACCACGAAAAAAAAAAAAAAAAAGACTTATTAGCAAAGAACAGACAGGACCTGAGAGATCAGCCTGTCCATATCCCAACCCTCCAACATCAAAATCAACCCCCATTTTACTGTCCTATGATGGTTTTCAAGGACATGCTGCGGTGCAAGATATTTTCTCTAGCCTCAACAGAATTCATCTAGCAGAAAATTCAAAGGAATAATTACAATACAACTTAGTGAAACCCTGTTTCCAATAAAAAATAAAACGCCTCTGGGTTCAATCCCCAGTACCACAAAACAAAAAAAAAAAACCCGGGCGTGGTGGTGGCGGCGGCGGCTCACACTAGTAATCCCGATACTTGGGAGGCTGAGACGGGAGGATTACAAATTCGCGGCCAGCCTATTTAGTGAAGCTCTCCGCAACTTAGTGAGACCCTGTTCAAAATAAAGAATAAAAAATAGGAGCCGGGCGTGGTGGCACACGCTTGTAATCCCAGCATTCGGGAGGCTGAGACCGGAGGATCCGGGTTCGCAGCCAGCCTCAGCTACCTAGTGAGGCACTCCGCAACTTAGTGAGACTCGGTTTCAAAACAAAGAACAAAAAATAGGGCTTGGGGGTGTAGCTCCAAGGTAGAACGCCCCTGAGTTCAATCCCCAGTACCACAAAAAAAAAGGGGGTGGGGGGAGATCTTGGTCGTGTTTGGCTATAGCCCAAGTACTTGGGAGGCTGAGACAGGAGGATCGCAGGTTCCAGGACAGCCTCAGCAAGCAGTGAGATTCTCAACCTAGCGAGACCCTGTGTCAAAATAAAAATAAAATAGGGCTGGGGTGTAACTTGACGTAGAATGCCCCCCAAAAGTGAAACCTAAACGAAAGGACTTAACCAGTTGTACAAAGAGTGTGAAGACTGTCTCAGACAAGGTGTAGTAAGTTAAGTGCTCGCCAGAGCACAGAATGTGAGAGATGGGCTTGAGAGAGATACATTGGGGAGTGGGCAGGGTCCCATCCTCAAGAGTGTGGTAAACTTGCATAAGAAATATGGATCAAGCAGGGCGTGGTGGCGCATGCTTGTAATCCCAGCATTTGGGAGGCTGAGACCGGAGGATCCGGGTTCGAGGCCAGCCTCAGCTGCCTAGTGAGGCCCTCTGCAACTTAGTGAGACTCGGTTTCAAAATAAAGAATAAAAAATAGGGCTGGGGGTATAGCTCGGAGGTAGAATGCCCCTGAGTTCAATCCCCAGTACCACACACACACACACACACACACACACACACAAAATTCAGTGGTCCAAGCGCACGTCTATAACCCTGCTACTCAGGAGGATGGCAAGTTTGCCACCCACAGCTCAGCAAGGACCTGTCTCAAAATAAAAAAGGGCTGGGGATGTAGCTCAGTGATAGAAGCGCCAATGGGCTAAATCTCCAATGTCGCAAAATAAAACAAAACAAATGCTGGGCGTGGTGGCGAATGCTTGTAATCCCAGCATTCGGGAGGCTGAGACCTGAGGATCCAGGTTTGCGGCCAGCCTCGGCTACCTAGTGAGGCACTCCGCAACTCAGTGAGAC
>PVLC010033311.1:0-17821 GCA_004027655.1 Graphiurus murinus | reverse complement strand
GAATTATATATGGATTGTTAAAACATTCTTATTGGCATGTTTCCAAGTTAAAATTTCCATTGACATCCTTTTAATGGCTGCAGAATAATCCATCCAATGGGTATTCTATAACTTAATCATTCTGTGATTTTTTTTTTTTTGAACGTAATTCAGCTGGTTTACACGTTTGGTTTTGGCTATTTTATTTATTTATTTATTTATTTTGCGGTACTGGGGATTGAACTCAAGAGGCATTCTACCTCTGAGCTACACCCCCAGCCCTATTTTTTATTCATTATTTTGAAACAGGGTCTCACTAAGTAGCGGAGTGCCTCACTAGGTAGATGAGACTGGCCGCGAACCTGGATCCTCCAGTCTCAGCCTCCCGAATGCTGGGATTACAAGCGTGCGCCACCACACCCAGCTGCCATTTCCTTTCTTGAAGCTGCTCAGGCCAAAGCCTTGGAGTCAGTCTTGAGACCCTTTTTCTTGCAGCCTGGCAGATAGAGTGGTGGTCACCCCCAAGGATGTTGACATCGTCACCTCTGGAACTGGCAAATATGTTTCCTTTCACATGTGGCAAAAGGGACTGTGTCGATGTTATTATATCAAGGACCTACAGACAGGGAGAAGCGCCTGGATAGTCCAGAGGAGCCCATGGTAACCACAAGAGCAGCTGTGTAATCATGAGGGAGAGGTGAGAGGGCAGAGAAGGAGATGAGCAGATGGAAACGGAGAAGCAGGCAGTGACGTGTGGCTATCAGCCAAGGGATATTGTAGCTGCTAGAACCCAGAGAAAAGGCAGCAAACAGGTTCTCCTCAGAGTCTACAGAAGGAATACAGTTCCACTTATTCATATTAGACTTCTGATCTCCAGAAGTCAAGGTCACAAATGTTCATCATTTTAGCCCCTGTGAGCTTTTTGCCACTACAATGGAGTGCCTGAGATAATGAACTTACAAAGATAAAAAGGTTTGTGTGGGCTCACAGTTTTGGAGGTTCCAGTCCGTGATTGGTTTGCACCATCGCTTTGGGCCCCAGGGGAGGCAGCACATCTTGGTAGTAGTGTGTGCTGGAGCAAAACTGCTCATATCATGCATCAGGGTGCAAAGAGAAAGGGAAAGGGGCTGGGACTCCACTGAGGGCCCCGCTGAGGGTGCACCCCCAGTGACCTCCCATTAGGGCCCACCTCCCAAAGGTTTCAGCAACCTCCTGACAGCTCTATCCCAAGGACCAAGCCTGTAACACAGGGGCTCTTGGAAGATTTTCAAGAGCCAAACTATAACAGCCTCCGCAGGAAACTCACACACTAAGCAAACACCAAGCTGAAACTTCAAAATACAGAGAGATTCTAACCACTTTCTTACCACTTCGTGCCTTCCATTTTGAGCGAGGTCCTCAACATTTCTTGCCTGAATTATTGCAATAGATTCCAGTCTGGTCTCCAACTTCCACCCCGTTCCCCATGGAGTGTCCAGTCCAATCAGCTCCTGAGTGAGCGTTCCTGACAATCATAGGGAAGTTCGATCACGTTAGTTACTTTCTGCTCAACCTCTTCACCAGCTCCCTGTCTCAATGAAGATGAAAACCAAAGTCTTCCCGGTCCTGCAAAGGAATCTGTCATCTGGCCCATCACTTCCCTGACTCCAACACGACTCAGCCCCTTGCTCACTGGCTCCAGCCCCAGGAGGAACTCTTCATGGCCCTTCCTTTAGCAGGCTAAACAGCTGCTGCTCAGGGCCTTTGAACTTGCTCCTCTTCCTGGAACCCTGTTTTCCAGAAATAGTATGGCACTTTCTCCTTTCCTCACCATCTTCTCTGAAGTCCTCCCTGGTTCTCACTCCCAACCCCTCTCCCTTGGTTTATTTTTTGCTCTCTGGTACTTATCACCAACATCTAGGTGCCGCATTTACTTATTTATTCTTTATTTCTCCCCTCTTCTCCATTACCGCCACTAGAAAGTACACTTCACGAAGGCAACGTTTGGGGGCTGTGTATGCATGTTATATCCTCACATCTAGAGCAATGCTCTGCACAGAGCATCCCAATAAGACTGGGAGGCCCCCTCGGACAAGTCAGGATGGGGCCAGGCTTGAACGAATGCACTTGAACCCTTCTCCTGGTGAGCACACAAGTATTATTAAGTCATCATTAACGCGTCAGGCATGGTTTGATGTAAAAGGCGTGTTTAGATGTAACAGGCAACCGAGCTGGGGCTTCTACACTACAGGGTAGAATCGAAGAAGCAATCCATTACCATCCATTATGAGAAATGGCTGGAACTGGAAAACATTACGTTAAGTGAGATTAGTCAGTCACAAAAAGTAAAAAAAATCGGATGCTCTCTCTAATATGTGGAAGCTAGGGAGAAAGTGGGTCATAGGAGGGAGTCTAGACGAAGAAGGAGAAACCTTAGATGAGCAAAGAAGTTGACTTAACTGAAGGTGATGGGGGTGGGGAGGGAAACACCTGATGCACATGATACTTTCACAAACATATCAAAGTCAATCACTAAACTGAACTTGAGAAAGAGGGAGGAGGAGGGAATGGGGCAAGGATCAGGGAAGGGTTAAATGAGAGATGTGTGCATGTATGCCTCTACCAGCTTGTACCTAATAAAGATGTGTGATTAAAATGCACCAATAAAAATGAAAACAAAACCATCCCGAGGAAGGGTACTGGGATGGGTACCAAAAATGCCCTTTCCTTCAACAAAGGCCATCTCCCCTGTTGGAATGGTGACAGTGACACCAGCTGGACCTCAGCACAGGTCAACCCAGCACTTGCCCTGGCTTCTGAGGACACATGGTCAATAGACTGGGGATAGGTGGAGCAGGCCACTGATGGATCGTCCAGTTTACACTTTGAAGAACTCGAAACAAGTAAATAGCTAACTGGTCCCAGATTCAGACTCTGCTCTGATACTCACTCCCAAGAAGCCAGCCATGAGAGACTGTTATGTAATAGTGAGGCAAGGTGGCCCAGGCCTGTAATCCCAGCAACTTTGGAGGCTGAGGCAAGAGGATTGCAAGTTTGAGGCTAGCCACAGCAACTTAGTGAGACCCTCAGCAACTTAGAGAGACTCCATCTCTAAAAAAAAAAAAAATGGAAAAGGCTGGTGATGTAGCATCTCTGGGTTCAATCCCCAGTATCACAAAATAAATTAAAAATTAAAAAATAAGTCTTTGTTATGTAGATGAGAAGGGGAGTCATCCAAATGGAAGGTGGAACTAAGAGAATTCAGGGCACTTTCCAGCTGGGCATGGTGGCGCACGCTTGTAATCCCAGCATTCGGGAGGCTGAGACCAGAGGATCCAGGTTCGCGGCCAGCCTCAGCTACCTAGTGTGAGGCACTCTGCAACTTAGTGAGACTCGGTTTCAAAATAAATGGTTTCCATGAGACACTCTGTCTCCTTAACTTAAATTCTTTCTTGTTTAAACCAGCTGCAGAGGTTCTTCCTTTCACAGTCAGAAGAACCCTAACAGCCGGGCGTGGTGGCGCACGCTTGTAATCCCAGCATTTGGGAGGTTGAAACTGGAGGATCCGGGTTCGAGGCCAGCCTCAGCTACCTAGTGAGGCACTCTGCAACTTAGTGAGACCCTGTTTCAAAATAAAGAATAAAATAGGGCTGGGGATATAGCTTGGAGGTAGAATGCCCCTGAGTTCAATCCCCAGAACCACACACACACACACACAAAAAAACCCCTAACTCACATAAAACCACAAGTGTCAACATACAAAAGACAGCTTAGAGAGATGTAAAAGTGGAGAGAACTTTCTTTTCAAACTTGGAAAGGCAAAGGAGCTACATTCGAACATTTTTTCCAAACTCAAATTTATAACCAGCTTTCTGATTTAAAAAAGTATCAAAAGACCATCAAAATAAACAAGGCTGTGTGTGTGTGCGCACGCGTGCACATTCTACCTCTGATCTACACCCCTAGCCCTACTTTATTTTTATTTTGAAACAAGGTCTCACTAGGTTGCTAAGGGTCTCACTACTTGCTGAGGCTGGCAGTGAACCTGTGATCCTCTGTCTCAGCCTTCTGAGTACTGGGATTTTGGCGTGTGCCACCACACCCTGCCTAACAGGGTTATTTATTTATTTATTTTTGGTGGTACTGGGGATTGAACCCAGAGGCATTCTACCTTCGAGTTATACCCTCAGTTCGATTTTATTTCCTATTTGGAAACAGGGTCTAGCTAGGTTGATGAGAGTCTCACTATTTGCTGAGGCTGTCTTCAAATCTGAGATCCTCCTGTCTCAGCCTCCCAAGTACTGAGATTACAGGCGTGAGCCACCACGCCTGGCCTAACAGGGCTTTTTAAAAGTAGGTTTTAAGAATCTTGAGTAGGGAAAAGAAGTTCCTACCTCTAAACTAAAATAAGCCAAAACAAGAACAGCAGCGCAGCATGATATTTTTATTCACTTTATAGTCAGTAACAAAATAAAAAGTTCCAATCAAGTTAGTTCAAGGATCTATTTGTTTGAATAGTCTTTGGAACGGTTCATTCCTTGTAAAAAAAAAAAAAAAAAAAAAGGAGACACTCAGAAAGTCAGCGATTTACCTTCTACCTGAGATAAATTTTGAAAATGTCTATAATTTTTCAGAATGTGCAGAAATGCTTTTGGTTCATTTAATAAGCGTTCAGCAAATACTTAGTCGCCTTTGATTTCCAGAAGAACTCAGGAGGCAATTGAGAGTCATCTATGGCGCAACTTTCCCACCTGGTGGATGAATAGGCCGGTTTGTCCCTCAGAAGCATGGCTGCAGAATCGGGCTGTAATCAACCTAAGAGGCAGCTGCTAAGATAAAAAAATAACCACAGGTGGCTTTCCGGGTACCTCCTCCTCTCCTTTCAGATGCAGTAATTGCAAGGGCTGGCTTGAAGGAAGGGCATGGAAAAGAAATGAGTGGGGGATGATAGGATATATTAATCAAAATTTGTGTCCCTCCCCAGTTTGAAAACATGTGAGAGCAGTTCATCTGTCTTGGGCCCTTTCCTTTCTGGGTAGCTAAAGACCCAGAGACCAGATGCGCTCCTTTAAGCTGATGAGAAGATATGTCAGGAAACAGGGGTAGACCTCGGGCACCACTGCCACCGCTGCTAAAAGGGGCACAGGTAACAATTATTGAGCAGCGCTTGAGGAATCCGTCCCTGTTTTATGGTGGCATCACCTCTTAAAAGAGGGGCCTAGTCTTAGTTGGTTTCACCCTTAGAAATAGCTGAAGCTGTGTGCAAGGAGCACGTTTAGTCTCCACCTGAGATGGACAGCTTACATATTCTCTATTTGCTCTTCCTTGGGAGAGGCGATTAATTATTGGTGATAATTATTAGTATCCGTGACAGCAGAAGGCACAGTCGCCCGCCTTTCTTTAACTCAGAAGGCATGGTGAAGGTGGCAAGGACGATAACATTTTATTTTCTGCCAGGTGTGGTGGCGCACACCTGTAATCCCAGTACCTGGGAGGCTGACACAGGAGGATCGCAGGTTTGAGGACAGTCTCAGCAAGGCGTGAGATTCTCTTCAACCTAACGAGACCCTGTTTCCAAATAAGAAATAAAATCGGGCTGGGGATGTAGCTCAAAGGTAGAATGCCTCTGGGTTCAATCCCCAGTACCCCCCCCCCCCACACACAATTTATTTTCTAGGTGGAAAGAGAAATAGGCCATTTTATTACTAAATATGTTGCCTCTATAAGACAAGAATTCTGGGTACGCAGAGGTGGGAGGGCATGACACTACTGTTATGGAGAACTTCCTGTCATTCCACCGTGATACTATGAGAGCTTTCTATCCCCCAAGCATCATGCCAGCACTGGTCTCTCCGGGTGTTCCCTGCAGGGTGGTCTGTGCTGGGGGAGGCTCAGCCCCCCTTAGGATCATCCACCTTCCTCTCAACTTTGCACTTGAAGCACCTCTTATCTTTCGCCCTCCATCTCCCTACTTGTCTCTGCCCTCTCCTCTACTTTTTTGCCTTGCTCCTCTGACTCCTTCCTATTTTTCTGCTTCCTGTAGGACCAAGGGAAGAGGGTCCCCTCTGTCTTGCTTTGCCTTTTGTTGTTGCCTGTTTGCTTGGGGGGGGGTGTCTTTTGATCTCACCGAGCTTCAGCTCCAAGAATCTACAGCAATAGCACCTCTGTGAAAATGATATGAGCTAGCTTATAGTACACCCATGAACTACTGAAGAGTTACCCAAGGAACTATTATTGGAGTAATTGATCTGGCTGATGAAATATCACCTTATTTGCTTCTCTGCTGGAGGAGAGAGTGAGGAGAGAGAAATGGAAACCCACTGGGTCTGTATCCCAGTTCAAGACCAGCTATATTCCAAAGCCCATGATCTCTCCTCTGTCTTTGCCACTTGCCCGCGGCTGTGCCCGCTGCTCCGTCCTGTCTTCGGCAGCAGGAGCCAGTTGTGATGGTTCGCTCTGCTGCAATCTGGGTTTCTGTTCCGCTGCTGCTTTCTTTCCCCTCGGGTGCGTTGCCCATCCGGCTTGCTCGGCATGCCCTAAGCGGCTTACAGTAAGCCGGCGACGAGAGGGCGTCCTGTCCCGAGGATGAGAACAACACGGACCCGCCCAGCAACGGCTTGGCTGGGCGCTGTTTTTCCAAAACTGGTGCCTCATCTCCTTTGTTGCCCTCTCAGAACGTTGGCTGGAGTTTCCAGAGAGTTTTTGACTCTGCAATGTCATCCACTCTGCTACGTTTCATCTAATCCTGCCTCGCCTTTATCACAGTTTCTTTCTTCTTCTTTTTAATACCAGCTTTCATGAGATATAATTCACATACCATAAAAGTACAATTTAGTGATTCTTAGTATGTCTGAGTTGTGCGGACATCACTATCCTTGATGTCAGATCTTCAATATCCTAAAAAGAAATGCTTTGCCCATCCGCAGTCATTCCTTCTGTCCTTCCCCCTAGCCCCTGGCAACCACTACTCTGCTTTTGTCACTCTGAATTTGCCTATTCTAGTCATTCCACATAAATGGAATAATATGTGACCTTTGGTGACTGGCTTCGTTCACTCAGCCTAATGTTTCTTTTTTTTTTTTTATTTTTTTTTGCGGTACTGGGGGTTGAACTCAGGGGCATTCTACCTCCGAGCTACACCCCCAGCCCTATTTTTTTTTTTCTTTATTTTGAAACCGGGTCTCACTAAGTTGCGGAGTGCCTCACTAGGTAGCTGAGGCTGGCCGTGAACCTGGATCCTCCGGTCTCAGCCTCCCGAATGCTGGGATTACAAGCGTGCGCCACCACGCCCGGCTCACTCAGCCTAATGTTTCTAAGGTCCATCCATGCTGTGGCCAGCATTGCCACTTCATTCTTTTTTATAGCTGAATAGTATTTCATTGTATGAATACGGCTTCGGTATATCCATTCATCAGCTGATGAACACTTGGACCGCTTTCACCTTTTGGCTGTTGGGAATAATGATGTATAAATTTTTGCGTACAGGTTTTAGTGTGAACATATGGTTTCATTTCTCTTGGGTATATACCTAGAAAAGGAATTGCTGGGTCATATGGTAACTCTACATTTAACTTCTTGGGAAAGTGCCAGATTGTTTATCAAAGTGATTACATCATCTCATATTCCCATGAGCAATGCACAATGGTTCCAATGTCTCCGTATCCTCACACCCCACTCTCTGAGCTATCTCTGCATGTGTTTTATTACTCCTCTTGGATTTAAGCATCTGAGGACACAAACTGTCCTAGGACTGTTATAATAGCAACCACAGAACCGTTCCCATGGCACATTCTGAATAAATTTGCAGATGTTGGTTGGGTGTACTTTTTGCTGTAATCAGTTACACATCCTAAACAGAGGATAAGCCCATTTCAGGAGAAAATGCAGATCTAATTCCACATGCTCCAAAGAACCTAGCACATAAACACAGCTGCCATTTATTGAGCACCTACTAGATTCTTACCACATACAACCTCATATTTTTAGACAGGAAATGGAGACCTATAGATTACTCAGCCAAGTAATTATCAGCAAAGCTGAAATTCAGACCCAAGTTTTGATTGTATCACATTATCCTTCATGGTGAAGGAATTTTGTAGGAAGAGAGAGAGAGAGACATGCTCATCTGTGATCGTCTGATTTCTAAAATAAACTTCCCAAAGGCAGGGATCAATGTCGTACTTCATCTCCTATTTTACATATACGTAATGCTAATTAAAAAGGAAATCACAGCCGGGCGTGGTGGCGCACGCTTGTAATCCCAGCATTTGGGAGGCTGAGACCGGAGGATCCGGGTTTGCGGCCAGCCTCAGCTACCTAGTGAGGCACTCTGCAACTTAGTGAGACCCTGTTTCAAAAAAAAAAAAAAAAAGAATAAAAAATAGGGCTGGGGGTATAGCTCGGAGGTAGAATGCCACTGAGTTCAATCCCCAGTACCGCAAAAAAAAAAAAAAAAAAAGGAAATCACTTTAATTATATAAATTTTGGACATTAATATAATGACTAATAAGTCGAAATATGAAAAAGAAGGTATTGTTATCCTGGTCTAGTTCAATCCTGATTTGCGACTATTTCTGACAATATAAGGTAAGCATGTAAGCAGGTGCTCATGACCACAGCTACAGCCATAGCCCGGGCTAAATCTCATTTAAATCCCCCAAAATTGGCCCCTGTGCTTCCCACGTCACCGCAAGGGAATCACAAAAATGCTGCCTCTTCAGTCCTCATCCCTCGGGGCCCCAGGGCCAGGCCCCTGTCTGTCGTCCTTCAGCGGGCACCACCAGCTGTCAGAAAAGCAGAACCAGTTAAAGAGGCCTTGGCCCCTAACAAACATGGCCGCCTTAGGCTTCAGGCTTCGGGCGGCAAAATGTGATCACGTGAGGAGAACCTCGTTCTTCATTGGTCTTTTCTCTGGGGAGGGCGGGACACAATAACTCAGCTGGGACCGGTCTTAAAGGGACCGCCGCTGAACTCTCCCGCGCTCCGCCTACGGGACTGGACGGGCGGGGCGCCGCATGGACTTTCCGCCCCTCCCGCTCGCGACGGAGGCGGGCGGGGCCGGCGCTCGGTGACCGCGTCCCGGGGAGCCGTGGTGACCGCCCGCCGCCGGCAGCAGCTCGATCCCGAGGGGGTTAACCGGGAGCCGGCGGCGCGGCGCGGAGAGCGCGGGCCCCGGCGCCGCCGGCGGGGACGCACCGGGCGCGGGGATGGAGGACGGCGTGGCGGGGCCCCGAGTCGGGGCGGCGGCGGAGGCGGCCGAGGCGCGGGCGCGGCCCGGGGTGACGCTGCGGCCCTTCGCGCCCTTCTCGGGGGAGGCCGCGGCGGAGGAGGGCGGCGACTGGAGCTTCATCGACTGCGAGATGGAGGAGGTGGACCTGCAGGACCTGCCCAGCGCCACCATCGCCTGCCACCTGGACCCGCGCGTGTTCGTGGACGGCCTGTACCGGGTGAGGGCCGCGCGGGCCGGGCCGTCGGGGCGGAGGGCGGACACTTGTTGCCGGGAGGAGGCGGGGTGCTCGGGGACCCCGGGATGCCCGGCCGCGGTCCCCTCCTCCGCGCAGGGCTGGGTGCGGGCGGCGCCCCGCGGGGTCCCCAGCACCTAACCGGCGCGCACAGATCTGCAAGGGGGCTTCTGCGGCTCCCCGTGGGTCAGGGCTCCCACCTGCTTCCCTCGGACATCCCTGCGCCCAGGTGATTACTCACAGAGTGCTAGAGTCTAGACCTTGGGGGTGGGGGGCAGATTAACACCTGAGATGGCAGGGAAGCTGGTGAAGTCCCCTCGGGGCTTTAGCTGCGGCCCTGCATTTACCCCTTAGAGGAGGTGGGTCACCTCATTCGCAGGGAGGAGGAAACAGCCGTGGAGTGGCGACGTGACTCACTGTTCATAAATAGGACAACGTCCCCGCATTCTCAATCTGCACTATTGGAAGAAAAGCCAGTGTTTGGGTGAGGATCGGTGGTTGCTCATTATCCTGCGGTTTGGCCATTTTCCGTCGAACGGTATTGGCGGGGAAGGGGACCATTTTCTCAGCCTTGGGAATATTTAGCCAGGAATCTTGCTCCCTTGAAGGAGCGAGATGCCCCCCATCAGGGACGCTCAGTACATTGGGAGTTGATCACCCCCCCTCCCCGCCCAATCTATACAATTTAGACACTTTGGAGGGTGAGGGGGCAGCTATGAGTAATCAATGATGGTGGTGGGGAGGAGAAATTTATTCAAATCTTCAGTTATTGTGCAGAATCAAATTTGGACAGTGTAGGCGTTGCAGAAGGAAACCTACCTCTGAGAGGTGCCCCATTAAGAGAGCAGCTGTCAAGAAAGCGATGCTTTCAGCGCTTGGCTCTGGTTCCCCGTGTGCTGTCAATGAACTGTAGTTGGAGGCAGCTGCCAAAGAAGAGCGCCGCTGTGGATCAGGGAATGGTGTGCTTGCGTCTCGTCTATTGATAATTTATATGCCCATTTGCTTTCAGAAAGGATTTACAATGACCGCGAAAACTTCTGGGCATGCATTCTCGAGCAACAATTGTCTCCAACTCAGGGTATTCCTCTAAAGCTGGTTCTCTTTGCAGGCTGAGCATCTTTCTTAGGTATCCCGGGTTCTCTTTCCGGGAAGCAAGATTAAGTCATGTAAGGCTGCATTTATTCGTTTGAGGATCCAACACTGGGAGTTTTATAATTCTCCCAGTGTGGGGTCAATCCCATAATTGCATTATATAAAGATTTTCCCGGTTTGCTGGCTATTCATTTCAGTCTTTATTGAGGCTCTGCTGTGGGCCAGGCTCGGTTCTAGGATCAGAGGATACATCAGTGACTAAAACTGGTATTTTTGCTTTCAGAGCTGACATTTTTGATGGAGGAAGCCGACAATAAATGTCAAATATGTCAGAAGGTGCTGTTGATAGAGGGAAAAATAAGACTTGGGGCTGGGGGTTTAGGAAGGAGAGAGATTGTTGGTTTACATCAGATTATCAGAGAAGGTCTCATAATAAAGCAGTACTTTGAGGGGAGACAATTTGTTCATTCTCTGCTACTGACTGGACGCCATGTTCCAGGCACAGTTTAGGCCCAGAAGATAGAGTGGTGAACACACCAAGCTTCCTGCTTTCATGGAACTTGGCTTCTAATGGTTGAGGAGGTGTAGGCATTGAAGAAAAGAAGCAAATGAACAAAGTCTCTTTTTGTTTATGTGATACTAGCGATTGAACCCAGGGGCATCCTACCTCCAAGCTATAACCCCAGCCCTTTTTAGTTTTTATTTTAAAACAGGGTTGCTGAGAGTCTTGCTGAGTTGTGGAGGCTGTCCTTGAACCTGCAATCCTCCTGTGTCAGCCTCCAGGTACTAGGATTAAAGGTGTGCGCCACCGCACCCAGTGAACAAGGTACTTGGAGATGCAATGGTCCCTTGGATATCTGCAGGGGGTCATTAGTTCCGGAAAACCCCTTAGATGCTAAAATCCATGTATGCTCAAGTCTCATATAAAATGGCGTAGTGTTTGCATACACCTAGGAACATCATCCCTTATACTTAAATCATCTCTTGGTTGCTCATAATACCTAATACCACATAAATGCTGTGTAAGGAGGGGTACTGTGTTTTTTATGACTCATGACAAGAAAAAGTCTGTTCATATTCAGTGCTGATGCAGTTTTTTTAGAATAATTTTGATTCAAGATTGGTTGAGTCTGTGGATGTGGAACCCGCAGATACAGAGGGCTAACATAGTGGCATGTGTGATGGAAACTATAAATCAGGACAGTGGTATTGAGAATGACAAGGTAGGGGCTGGGTCGTCAGGGTCAGATCCTAACAGGGTCACACACTGTGGTGGTTCAAGACGTTACTGAAGAACCAGTTAACCAGGGCGGGCCTGAGGGAATCTACCAGGGATGTCCAGGCCTGCAGCCATGAGCAACAGCCAAAAACTGGAGCTAGAGGAAGTTGCACTGTGCCTGGAACTGGAGGAGGAGGAGGAGGAGGAGGAGATGCTTACCAGTAGCCCCTGCCAAGAAGGCCCGGAGTGGAGATGCTAAGACCCAGAGCAGGCAGGGAAGAAGTACCCCAGCCCTCCAATCGATTGCAGATCCGAGCAAGGCCCCAGGAGGCAAGGGAGTCCAAGCATTAGAGTCCATAGGTAGGGCCAGCCTTCCAGGGCCCAGAGAAGGACAAAGAATGGCTGGTGGGGACAGGGACACACACAGAGGACTCAGCGTGGAGCCCCTTTAGCCAGAGTGGTCCAGGAAGGGCTCCGTCCAGCCTGGGCTAGGCTACAGGTGGCTGGTGTCCAGGCCGAGGGAGTAGCAAGTGCTGAAATTCCGATTCAGGGATGCGGGCAGGGTAGCAGGCAGAAAGGGGCCCTCAGCAGTGTCATACACTTGTTGGGGGCCAAGGTACAATTCTGACGTTCTAATTGCAAAGCTGGGCGGAGAGCAGCTTATGGGGTGGAAGGTGGGTGAGCAGGAGAGGAGGCAGAGAGACAGGCCGGGAGGCAGTTGTGAGGGGATCAGAGGGCCATTGCTTTTGGGGGTGGTGTTGGACATGGAGGAAGGGGTGGAGATTGCATTTGAGCTTCTGCTCTTATCCAAAGCTCCAGAGGTTCAGAAGAGGGGTGGAGAGCTCCATACACTGTCGCTCATTCATAGGATCCTGTAAGATTTTCATCAGTAGGGAAGACATAAAACACACTGGGCTAGCCGGGCGTGGTGGCGCATGCTTGTAATCCCAATACTTGGGAGGCTGAGACAGGAGGATCTCAGGTTTGCGGCCAGCCTCAGTGACTTAGGCCCTTTGCAACTTAGTGAGACCCTGTATCAAAATAAAGAATAAAAAGTAGGGCTGGGAGTATAGATCAGAGGTAGAATGCCCCTGGGTTCAATCCCCAGTACCACACACACACACACACACACACACACACACACACACACACACCTCCACTGGGCTAAGTGACCTGGGCCCCTACAGCGTGGGACTTCCTTGGTAAGCCTTCCAGCAGGTGGATGTTTCTCATTTAGCTGAAACCATTCTTCTGGGAAGATGTGACTCTGAGTTTTAACTTGAAGCCTTAGTATTTGGAAGGATACACTTCTTTTAGGCTGGCCTGTCACCCTCGGGTGGTGTAATGAAAATATCAACACTCTTTAGGTTGGTGGCGTCCACCCTGGAGGAGACAGCCATTAACTGTAAGGCTGACAGAAGTCCCCGGTGACTGGCAACCTCCATCCTTAGCCAGTCTGTTGGGGACCACCTTGCCAGTGCAGAAAAAAGACTGCCTCCAACCTTTTCACATTGGTCCACACGATGCTGTAACCTTAGTCTCAAGGGAAAAAGGAAATGGACCTGAACTACTAATTCATTTGAGGATTTGCGTGGGAAGTTGTTTTAACAGTGGAGTCTGATGTGGAAGATTAGTCTTGTTTAGCTCGATCGTCATCAGTGATGCCAACAATTTATCATGGATACGTTAATTTAATGTTTATATAAAGATAACTGAAACTATGTTGTTATTAACTTAAACTATAGAGTCACACCATTACAAATGAATGAAAATGTTTATTAAAATCAGATTATTGTCTGCATGTGTAGATATTTGCCCAGCATATTCCATTATGCTACCTGCTCATTTCGTGAACCATTTTTCAACCTAGGAAAGCAAAGCAGTGCTTTGAGCCGGTAATTACACATGAGAATGCTGTAGATTGTGGGCACTGGTTACTTGGCTTCCTAGATAAGGGGTCATCACCAAGCTGACCAGGAACTTCAGAATTCTCAGATAATATTCTGTTAGTTTCCAAGCAGTAAACAGAGTCCCAGTCATAGAAACACACACCCTTTTATCAGTTGTCCGAAACACAACCATATATTCAATTGATAGAGCATTATCTGGAGGCCAAGTCAGAAAAATCATACAAAAACCTATTCTTTTCTACTCAGTAGCATACTTTTCTTTGAAAGAAAAAGTACCCCCTTAAGACTTGTGGTAGCTACTTCCATGGTTTTCTTTTAATAACAAAATATTTTGATCGGCACAAAAGGAGTTTAAGGGATGTCCTTAAATTCTTCACAGGAGATTCCATCCTTAGCTGCACATTAGAATCTCAAAGGAGCCTGGAGAAAATCACATGCCCAGGCCACTTCAGACCACCTCCAGTCTCGGGCTGGAAGCAGGTGACTCCTGGATAGCTCCCCGGGTCCTGTTAGTCAAGGCTGAGGCTGGTGTCCTAGCTAGAAGGGGTTTGGCCTGACCAGAGGCACAATTATATCTTTAAGAAATACCTGAACAATTGAAAACTGGGTTCCACCTCTAGCGGGATGACTTAGCCTGCCCGTGACTCTTAGAGTCTGTAATGGGAGCCAGGCTCTTAGACTGGAGGACCCGGCCTCCTGGGGTGCCCTTTGACCTGGAAGCCTGCAAACAGGATTATTGGCCATTGGCTGGAGGGCTCACCTTTGGGCAAGTGACCCCTGATATTGGAGCACCCCACTCTCAGGGCGTGCTACCTTCCTTCGCCTTTATACGCTACACGTGAGACAGACCCCAGGCGAGGCCTCCCCAAACATGTGTGTTGGTGGACAGGACACCTTTTCATGGCAGTGCAAAGAGCCACGTGAGTTTAGGATCTGAGGTGGCGCGGCCCGTGCGCACGGCTCCTGTTCCGGCTGTTGTATATTGTTGGCTGCCTTTCTGCCTGCTCCTATTCCAAGTCACCTCCTGTAGCTTATTGTAAACGGTGACATCCTAGCAGGACAGAAATGGATGGGAAATCCAGGCAGTTTTATACCACTTTCACTTTTCACCCTAGTATGAGGGTAAGCGTGTGGTTTCTCAGATTTACATTACGGAGAAAATTTCCCCTTACCTGCACTGATCTCCAGTAGGGTAAGGTTCAATTTATTTGGGTATGTTTAAAAGAAAAATCCACATTACATATGTACAAAGTTTGTTTCAGAATTTGCCTGCTACCTTGATACTTTGGGAATTTCTGACTCATCAGTGAATCAAATGCTTTTTACATGGGTAGGTATTTTTTTTTAAGTCCCTCCCCACCACCTCGCTGTCTAACAAGTGTTGAGTTCCCAGTTCCCAGCACCAGGCATTGCTCAAAGCCTTTGTACTCCAGTAGCAGTGGCTCTAAGTGTTACAGCCTCCATTCTTGGGCTTCACAAGCCTGCGGACAATTACATAAGGGAACAGAAAAGTAGGCTTTGTGGGAGAGTAGAATAGAGAAAGCAGAGGCTGTCGGTTCCTGTGTTTATAGTTCAGGCAGTTTCCCTTACCTCTTTGTTCCTCTCCTTTTTAAAAAATGTAATCGGATGACACAAACCACTCTTTTTCATACATGCCACCAAGGGGCTGGTTTGCAGAGCCCTGTGCACGCGCTGCCTCCACCACAGCGGTAGTGACTGTGCGTGTGTGGTGGCAGTGAATAGACCCGGGTACAGGTGCTGCACGCAAGCATTAGGACTCATAGGGCTGCGGGGGTGCGCCAGTCACTTGAAAGACAATCCGGCTCTGAGAGAGTTTTCCCTTTTGCGTTCCTATTCTCCATCGGAACCGAAGGTGCCTACCGACCGTTCATGAGACAGGATGACTGTGCTTCTTCCTCTCACCACGATGGGCTATCCCATGGCAATCCATGGCAAAAATGGCTCCTCCGTCCTTTTGGGGGGAAAGGATGCATTTTCAAAATATAACATCGTGAGAATATTACTTGCCTCCACTCAAACCTTGATGTTGGGGAATGGGCTGGCTTCCTGTTGTCTAAATTTCACTCTTCATAGAAATCCTGAAGGGAATGTGCTGGTGTGGAGGTAGTGCAGCGTCATGGTTGAGAGTAGGGGCCGGGCATGGTAGTGTGCACCTGTGATTCCAGTACTTGGGAGGCTGAGGCAGGAGAATCACAGGTTCGAGGCCAGCCTCAGCAACTTAGGCCCTCAGCAACTTAGTGAGACCCTGTTTCAAAATAAAAAATAAAATTGGGCTAGGGGTACAGCTCAGAGGTAGAATGCCCCTGGGTTTAATCTCCAGTGCCACAGTGAATCAATAAATAAATGGAGTAGGGGTCTCACGTACACCTGTCCTGCTTAGGCAGGGTGGCTCTGGGAAGTACTTACCTGACGCGTGTCTACTTTCTCTGCCTCTGATGGTAAAATGGGGCCCCTGATGGTCTTGTGTGCTATGATGTATGTACAATGCTCCTAGTCCAAGTGACCAGGACATGGTTAGTGCACAGCGTGGGTTACTGTGTTAGTTGTCTCCTGCTGCTTAACTCACTAACCCAACACTTACTGTCTTAAACAAGTAAACCTGTGTTCCCTCCCGGTGTGTGTGGTCAAGAAACCAGGGTGTCTTGGCTTGGTGCTTCTGCCTCAGCCTGAGGGCGGCACCAGCCTCTTACAGGGGCCACAGGGAGGCGCCAGCTGTGGTCTCACCGGGGGGGGGGGGGGGGGGGGGGGGGGGGGGGGGGGGGGGGGGGGGGGGGGGGGGGGGCGGAGCTGAGGGCTGGCAGCTAGACTTCTTGTGGGTCCACCGCACTCCTTCCTCCTGGGCCTCCCCACGTGGGGGTACACAGTATGGCCGCCGCCTTCCCTCAGAGCAAGCAAGAGAAGGCAGGAGGTGGAAGGGGACCCACCGCCTTTTAATAACCGAGTCTTGGAGTGATACACCATGGCTTTTGCTCTGTTCTCTTCCTTAGGAGTGAGTTGGTAAACTCAGGCCCCCCTGGAGGGAGAGGGTGACACAGGCGGACACCAGGAGGCCGGTCACTGGGTCAGCTGTCACCTGCCTCCCCCAGTGAGATGTGATCTGGTCTGGTTTTTCTTTATAAACATTTTTTACTTCTGTGGAGCAGTTCATGTTTAGAAATGTCTGTTAAAGGGCCGTAACTCAGGGGTAGAGTGCTTGTCTAGCATGCACAAGGCCTGAGTTCAATCCCCAGCATCGGAAGCAAGGGAAGGGAAGGGAAGGGAAGGAAAGGGAAGGAGGGAGGGAGGGAGGGAGGGAAGGAAGGAAGGAAGGAAGGAAAATTGATTTATTAAGGTTTCTTCTGATTTTTTTTTTCTTTTTAGATTCAACTGCATGAATGAATACCCTGTTAGCCTCCACAACTTAACATAAAATACCCCATTGGTAGGATTATAGCTCGGTTATGAAGTTCCTGGGTGTCAAAGGCTGTTACCCACATGTTTCTGAACCCTTTGCAGCTTGGGAAGGTCCAGTACTTTTCCTTTCTCTGCTGATTTCGGCAGGTGCACTATGGAATTCCCACGTGCAGTCGTAATTAGCACCGTAGAGAGAGGCATTTGAGGTTGGCCTGAATTTAGAATTAGAAGACAAAAATGTTATTTAATTCAGAGAGCTAATTTTGGATTTTCTTCCCTCAACATAACAATGGCGTGTCTTACTTTAGCACTGTGTCAGTCTGCTTGGGCCACTGTTACAAACCTGTGCAGACGAGGTGGCTCAGGCAGCAGGATCATCTCCCCACGGTTCCGGGTCTGGAGTCAGGGCCGGGGCAGCGTGGCCGGCGTCTGGTGAGGGCCCCCTGTCTTGTCAGGGTCTGTGTGTCCTCGGCGCGGGTGGAGATGCCAGGTCTCTCGTCTCTTCTTATAAGGGCACTGATCTTGTTGGAGCAGGGCCCTGGCCTTAAGACTTCATTTGACTTTCTTAGAGACAACGTCTCCAAATACAGCCACAGTGGGGATTAAGATTTCAGCAGATGAATTTTGAGAGAGAGAGAGAGAGACGGGGGACATAGTCAGTCCATAAGAATCACCTTTGTATTTTTTGTTAATCTTTGTGCTTTTCTTAAGGATAATAAAATAGTTGCCATTCATTTTGTATGAAGTGCTTTATTTTGTACTCTAAG
>PVLC010033310.1:0-17583 GCA_004027655.1 Graphiurus murinus | reverse complement strand
CTTGTAATCCCAGCATTCGGGAGGCTGAGACCAGAGGATCCGGGTTCGCGGCCAGCCTCAGCTACCTAGTGAGGCACTCCGCAACTTAGTGAGACTCGGTTTCAAAATAAAGAATAAAATATAGGGCTGGGGGTATAGCTCGGAGGTAGAATGCCCCCGAGTTCAATCCCCAGTACCGCAAAAAAAAAAAAAAAAAAAAAAAAAATAGGGTCTAAGTTGCTGAGGCTGGCCTCACCTGGGATCTTCCTGTCTCAGCGAGGCCCTCAGCAACTTAGGGAGGACCTGTTTCAAAATAAAAAATTAGGTAAGGATGTAGGTGTAGCTCAGAGGTAGAACATTCCTGGTTTCAATCCCCAGTACCCACCCCACACACACACACAAACCAGGGAGGGTCTCACTAAGTTGCTGAGGGTCTCGCTAAATTGCTGAGGCTGGCCTCAAACCAGCAATCCTCCTGGCTCAGCCTCCTAAGTACTTGAATTACAGGTGTGCACCACCACACCTGACTGGATTTTCTTACTTCCTCCTTCATGACCCCATCACTCACTCATTCTCCTTCCCAACAAAAGCCGAATTCCTGTCAGGTTGATTGTACAGTTTGTTTGCAGGTGTTCTTATGCAATCTGTATTTTTGTTTTGAATGGATGGATTTATTTCGTTTTGAATTTACGTCGATGGTCTTGAGTTCTGGGCCTTACCCTGGGTTTGTGCTGTTTCCACTCTGATCTGTTCCTGTTGCCAGGTGGACGGCCTCTTCTATCCCTCCCAGCAGCCGGCACGGGCCCTTCACTCTGCAGTGCTGGACACCCAGGCTGCGTTTGACCCCCTCCCCCCAAAACAACACCGTGATGAACATCTTTGTGTGGGTGGGACTGTGGGAACTTCTTCAGATGCTTTTTACTAAAGGGCAGAATTGCTGGGGTGTGAAACCAGATACTTAACCTAAGTATGTTTCACCAAATTGCTCTTTAGCATGACTGCATCAGAGAAACCAAACTGGTTCTGCTCTTAATTCTTCCCATCTCACACCTGGACCTGGAGACTGGGGGCTTACAAGCTGAGGAATGTGGGAACTATGTTCCCCATTCCATTCTCACGGCTCCTTCTTAGGGCGAATAACAGCCCCTGGAATAGCTGCCTGAAAGGAGGGTGGTAATGGGGGAAGAGAAGAAGGATGTGCAAGCTGACCAGCCGACTACTCGGGCTCCTGTGTGGACTTGCACACTCTCTCAATCTTTTTTTTTTTTTTTTTTTTTTTTTTTTTTTTTTTTTTTTTTTTTGGTACTAGGGATTAAACCCAAGGGCATTTGACCTTTGAGCCACACCCTGCCCTGTATGTGTGTATGTATGTATGTATGTATGTATGTATGGATGGATGGATGGATGTGTATGTGTGTATATATTTTGAAACAGAATCCTGCTAGGTTGCTAAGTCTCACTAAGTTGCTGAGGCTTGCTTGGAGCCTGCAACCCTCCTGTCTCAGCCTCGCAAGCACTGGGATTACAGGTGTGCTCCACCGTGATCGATTCATTTCAGGTTCTTGTCTCACTGTACTAGCTAGTACTGCCACTGGCTAATCCTGGGATCAAATGTTGAAAGTTGGAAATCAAGATCTGCTCTCTCAATTTGAGGAATTTTGCTCATGTGTGAGCTCCCCCTGGTGGTATGATGGCCCAAACGCACCCTGAGAGATGTCCTCCATGGACCCCTGGCTAATTTGATCACATCTAATTCAACTCGAGTGATTTGTATTAGGTACCCTCTCCGTGCAAAACTGGCAATGTCCAATCAAAATGCAATGGGAAGCTGGGTGTAGTGGTGTATGCTTGTAATTCCAGTCCTTGGGAGGCTGAGACAGAAAGATTGCAAATTTGAGGACAGCCTCAGCAACTAGTGAGATTCTCATCAACCTACTGAGACCCTGTTTCAAAATAAAAATAACATGGAACTGGGGTGTAGTTCAGACTAGAATGCCCCTGGGTTCAATCCCCAGTGCCACACACACAAAAAATACAACAGGAAGCCAGGTGCCGTGGCGCATGCGTATGATCCCTGTACTTAGGAGGTTGAGACAGGAGGATCTCAAGTTGAAAGCCAGGGGATGATAACTTAGTGAGAATCTGTCTCAAAATAAAAACAAATACGTGAAAAGGACTGGGCATATAGTCCAAAGGCAGAACAACCCTGGGTTCGATCCCCAGTACCACAACATAAAAATAAGCAGTTGGAGCTCCATGTGTAATTAAAAACTTTCCACATTAGAAAAGCGAAATGAAGCCGGGCGTGGTGTTGTATGCCTGTAATCCCAGTATTTGGGAGGCTGAGACCGGAGGATCCAGGTTCAAGGCCAGTTTCAGCTACCTAGTGAGGCCCTCCGAAACTTAGTGAGACCCTGTTTCAAAATAAAGAATTTTAAAATATAGGGCTGGGGGTGTAGCTCGGAGGTAGAATCCCCTTGAGTTCAATCCCAAGTACTGCAAAAAAAAAAAAAAAAAAAAAAAAAAAAAGGGTAATGAAAGACAATGTGAATTGTAAGAATGTATTTATTTAACCACATATATCCAAAATATTATTTTTTAATTATTATTATTATTTGGGAGGCTGAGACAGGAGGAGCACAGGTTCACAGCCAGCCTCAGCTACTTAGTAAGGCCCTCTGCAACATAGTGAGACCCTGTTTCAAAATAAAGAATAAAGCCGGGTGTGGTGGTGCACGCTTGTATTCCCAGCATTTGGGAGGCTAATCTGTTTACTAGGTGTGACATTTCCCCTCCCCCTACCCTTCCTGTCTACTGAAGACTGAACCCCAAGAGCGGGGAACAGTATCCAGCTAGGTCAGTGTGTTTCCAGCACCAGGCACATTTGTTGAACAAATGAACGTGGCCCCCATGTGGGAGAGGACAGACAGTGTGTCTTAGTCCCACATCCAGCACGTCAAACGGGGCCTGACACATAGGAGGGGCTCTATAAATACCTCAAATAACAGATTTAAGTGCCAAAAGGTCAGGGACTCCTTTTTCTCAGCTCCAGCACCTGGTACATAGTAGGTGTTCAACAAAGATGTGTGAAGCGAATAAATTCAAGAAAAATTCGTCTGGACTGTCCTTGGCTCTCGGAACCGTGTCTGGCACGGAAGTAGTAGGTGCTCAGCCAACTCCGCGGGACCCCACCGCTCCCGCGCGCGGCCCTGGGCCCCGCCCTCTCAGTGACGTCACAAAGCCCCCCCTGCCATGACTCTGGCGCTGGCCCTGGTGCTGCTCTGGGGCCTGAGCGCCCGCAGAGGCTGGGGCTGCCTGCAGTGCGACCACTCAGTGCTGGAGGCCCTGGGCCACCTGCGAGCCGCCCTCATCCCCAACCGCTTCCAAGTGGAGAAGCTTGAGACCCGTGCGCAAGAGCTGCTGCTGGGCATGGAGGGGCCTTTCTTCAGAGACTACGCACTGAACGCGTTTGTGGGGAAAGTGGGTGCGTGCGGGGCTGCCAGGAAAAAGCCGGGGTGGCCCGCGGCAGGGTGGGAGACAGATGCCCTGAAGACCACGCCCCAGGAGGGGGAGGGCGGGCGAGGTGTCACCCCACTGGAATTCCCTCTCCTCTTCCGCCAGAGGTAGATAACCTGGAAGACGTGGCGTACTTCATCAAGAACCAAACAAAGTACTTACAGGTTAATACTCTGACAGGTAGGCTCAATCAGGGAAAGCTTTTCCAACCATCCCGCACTGAATAGAAAAATAAAAGCCAAGCCGGGCGTGGTGGCGCAGGCTTGTAATCCCAGCATTTGGGAGGCTGAGACTGGAGGATCCGGGTTCGCGGCCAGCCTCAGCTACCTAGTGAGGCCCTCCGCAACTTAGTGAGACCCTGTTTCAAAATAAAGAATAAAATATAGGGCTGGGGGTATAGATCGGAGGTAGAATGCCCCTGAGTTCAATCCCCAGTACTGCAAATAAATAAATAAATAATAAAATAAGATGAAGAAACTAAGAGTAGGGCATGGTGGCACACGCTTGTAATCCCAGTACTTGGGAGGCTGAGACAGGAGGATCACAGGTTTGTGGCCAGCCTCAGATACTTATTGAGACCCTTCGAAACTTAGTGAGACACTGTTTCAAAATAAAGAATAAAAAAATAGGGCTGGGTGTGTAACTCGGAGGTAGAATGCCCCTAGGTTCAATCCCCAAAAGCGTTCCCGTGCGCACACACACAGATGAAGAAACTAAGGCCAAGGGAGAGTAGTTTGGTCCAGGTCCCCACAGTGGGCCAGAATCTAAATGTAGGATCTTCCAGGCCCTACACAGGTTGCACACTCCTTATCTGAAATACCAAGGACTAGAACTGTTTCCAATTTCAGAGCTTCTAAAATTCGGATTATTTTCATAGACTGCCAGTTGAGCATCTCCAATCTGGAAATCTGAAATCCAGAATGCTCCAAAATGTTTCTGTTTGGGAATTTTTAGAGCAGTCTGGATTTCAGATTTTCAGATTGGGGATGTTCAACCTGTATCTTCCTCAGAGATCCTAACTAATAACTGGTCTTGGTTACTCCTAGAAAATGGAGAGAAGCAGCCGGGCGTGGTGGCGCACGCTTGTAATCCCAGCATTTGGGAGGCTGAGACTGGAGGATCCGGGTCGCGGCCAGCCTCAGCTACCTAGTGAGGCACTCTGCAACTTAGTGAGACTCGGTTTCAAAATAAAGAGTAAAAAATAGGGCTGGGGGTATAGCTTGGAGGTAGAATGCCCCTGAGTTCAATCCCTAGAACCGCAAAAAAAAAAAAAAAAAAAAAAAAAAAAAAAAAAAAAAAAAAAAAAAAAAAAAAAAAAAAAAAAAGAAAGAAAGAAAATGGAGAGAAGCTTTCTCAAAATCCCTTCTCTTGCGAGCTGTCAATGGGGTGGGGGGTGTTTTGCTGGGTGCCTCCATGAAGAAAGAAAATGGAGAGAAGCTTTCTCATCCCTTCTCTTGCGAGCTGTCAATGGGGTGGGGGGTGTTTTGCTAGGTGCCTCCATGCAACTAACTCTCTCTCTCTCTCTCTCTCTCTCTCTCTCTCTCCCTCCCTCCCCTCAGATGGGCCTCTGCTGGAAGAACTGGTGAATTTAAGGGAGAGAGTGGTCAAGGAACTCAAGAAAGTTTTAAGATCTTATGAACTAAAAGGTGCAACATAGTTCTCTACTACACCTCTCCTCCCCTTTCCCATTTATCTCCTTCTCTCTCCCCTCCTTTGTTTTTTCTTCCAAATTTCTTCTTCCCTCCCCTATGATTCAACCTTCATCTCCCCCAATATCCCTTTCTCTTCTTCCCCAGATTCAGCCTATTCCTTCCTCTCCTGTTTCTTTCCCAATTAAGTTCTCAAACTGCTGTCTTAAGGTAACTCATCCTAGTTCTTTTTTCTTGCAGCCTGTGATCCCAAAACTTGCCGTGAGTCTTCAATTTATTTATTGTCTATCCCTCCCTTCTTCACCCCTCCCATAACTTTGTACCCTGTTCTGCAGATCAATCCCTGCTGCCACACATACTTCACTGGGCAATTCCCTTACCCGAAGCATTGTATCTAGGGAGATGTGCTTTTTGAGGGATTATGAAAATGGCTGTAACCTGCAAAAAAGTATGTAAGTCTAGATAGGATAGAGTATGCTGTATCAACAAATAAATACCACATCTCAACAGTTTAACACAATAGAATGTGTTTCTTTCTCAACTAAATTCAATTGAGAGGTGGCTATTCCAAGTAGGGTTTTTTTTGTTTGTTTGTTTCTTTTTTGTTTTTGCTGTATTGGGAATAATTCTACTTGTGAGCTACATCCTTATCCTAATTTTTTATTTTTTATTTTGAAACAGGGTCTCACTAAGTTTCAAAGGGCCTCACTAAGTAGCTGAGGCTGGCCTCGAACCTGTGATCCTCCTGTCTCGGCCGCCCAAGTACTGAGATTACAAGTGTGCACCACCACACCTGGCCCAAGTGGTGACTTGGCATCCCATAGCCCCTGTATGATACCTTGTAATTCATAAGAAAATAGAAAAGTTTTATGGCCAGGCTGGAAGTGATGCATATCACTATTTTTACTTTCCATTGGCCAGAACCAGGTCACATGGCAAGGGATCCTGGGAAATGAAGTCTTCCTACATGTGCAGGAAAAGGAGAAGACTGATCAGTGAGCATCCTGTCAGTCTCCACTCTCTGACTACAAAATAGGAAGAGTGTGAACTTAAGTTAACAAATGTTTAATTAAATGTTTAATTAAATGGGTGTTGTGGCGCATGCCTGTAATCCCAGTACTTGAGAAACAGAGGCAGGAGGATCACAGATTCAAAACAAGCCTCAGAAATTTAGCAAGACTCTCAGCAACCTAGCAAGACCCTGTTTCTAAAAACAGAAAAATAAAAAGGGCTAGAGGTATAGCTCAAAGGTAGAATGCCTCTGAGTTCAGTTCCTAGTATCTCTCTCTCTCTCTCTCTCTCTCTCTCTCTCTCTCTCTCTCTCTCTCACACACACACACACACACACACACACACACACACACACACACACGTCTATAAAAGGAGCAACCCCTTTGGGCCCTTTCCCTGTGCAGAAACTTTGCTGTCCTCTCTTTCTCTGTGGTGTGTTTCATGTGGACATTGTAAACCGATGGTGTGGAATTACTGGTGCTGGTTTGTGCTACTCCCAGAAAATGTCAAAAGACCCTGCCAGTACTCAGCATTTGCCATTGCCCAAAAGAGTTTTACACCTTCACACTTCCCTGGCTTACAATAAACTTTCATACTCTCACACTTAAAAAAAAGTCTACATATGTTGGGTCAACTAGATGAATGTAACTCAGTTTAACTCTTCAATAAAGCCAGGTGCAGCCGGGCATTGGTGGCGCACGCTTGTAATCCCAGCATTTGGGAGGCTGAGACCGGAGGATCCGAGTTCGCGGCCAGCCTCAGCTACTTAGTGAGGCACTCCACAACTTATTGAGACCCTGTTTCAAAATAAAGAATAAAAAATAGGGCTGGGGGTATAGCTTGGAGGTAGAATGCCCCTGAGTTCAATCCCCGGTACCGCAAATAAATAAATAGATAAATAAATAAATAAAGCCAGGTGCAGTGGGGCCACATGCCCATAATCCTAGGACTTGGGAGGCTGAGACAGTAGGATTGCAGGTTCAAGACCAGCCTCAGCAATTTAGCAAGACCTTGTTTCCAAATAAAAAATAAAATAGCGTTGAGGGTATATCTCAGAGGTAGAATGCCCCCGGGTTAATTTCCCAGTACCCCTCATAAATTATATAAAAATTATTTTTCATGTGAACTGTTAGTGCATATTGCTCAACTCACTCTGCTGTGGTGTAGGTCCTCCAAAATTCAGGAGGGTCAAGAGACCATGTCTCCTCTCTCCCTTCTTCCTTCCCATGCCTTGCTAGTTCTTTAGACTTGTCCTCATCCTACCTCTCCTTTTCTCCTCATCCAGGCTCGCTCAAAGGAGAGATCTTGGACTGTTTTCGCTGTGAGAAAATCAGTCCTAAGTGTATCAAAGAAAAGCACTGCTTTGGTAAGCTTCTTGGGTTATGAGAAGATGTGGGGCAAGTGTATGAGTGATGAAGACAGTGAATATAAGGGTTTTATGGGGGTACTGGGATTAAAATGGGAAATCTACCTCCAAGCTACAACCCCAGCCTACTTATTTATTTATTTATTTATTTATTTATTTATTTATTTATTTATTTAGCACTGAGGATGGAATCCAGAAGCATTCTACCCCTAAGCTATACCCCTAGCCCTTCTTATTTTTTATTTGGATACAGGGCCTCACTAAATTGCTGAGGCTAGCCTCAAACCTGTCATCCTCCTGTCTCAGCCTCCCAAGTACTAGGATTACAGGCATGTGCCACCACACCTAGCTGAATATGTTTGTTGTTGTTTGTTTGTTTGTTTGTTTTTTCAGTACTGGGGATTGAACTCAGGGGCATTCTACCTCCGAGCTACACCCCTAGCCCTATTTTTTATTCTTTATTTTGAAACAGGGTCTCACTAAGTTGCGGAGTGCCTCACTAGGTAGCTGAGGCTGGCCTCGAACCCGGATTCTCTGGTCTCAGCCTCCCGAATGCTGGGATTACAAGCGTGTGCCACCACTCCCAGCTCAGAAATTTTTTTTTTTCCTTTTTTCGGTACCGGGGATTGAACTCAGGGGCATTCTACCTCCGAGCTATACCCCCAGCCCTATTTTTTATTCTTTATTTTGAAACCGGGTCTCACTAGTTGCAGAGTGCCTCACTAGGTAGCCGAGGCTGGCCACGAACCCGGATCCTCCGGTCTCAGCCTCCCGAATGCTGGGATTACAAGCGTGCGCCACCACACCCGGCTTTAGAAATTTTAAAAAAAATATATATCCTTATAGCACTGATAATAGTAAAATGAATACACATATCAAGATTGAATAGCCATGCTGGACCTTTTGCATGTGCTGTTCCTTCACTCTGTCATACTGTTCCCCTCCCTCCTTAATTTCACTGAGGTATCAAAGGCTTCAGAGAAACCAGGTGCAGTGATATCTGCCTATAAACCCAGTACTTGGGAGGTTGAGACAGGAGGATTGCATGTTCGAGGCCAACCTCAGCAACTTAGTGAGACACTGTTTCAAAATTTTAAAAAAGGGAGCCCAGCGTTGTGGTACACGCTTGGAATCCCAGTACTTGGGAGGCTGAAACTGGATGATCCAGGTGTGTGGCCAGCCTCAGCTACTTAATGAGGTCCTCTGCAACTTAGTGAGACCCTGTTTCCAAATAAAGACTAAAAAATAGGACTGGGGTGTAGCTCAGAGGTAGAATGCCCCTGAGTTCAATCCTCATTACCGTAAAAGGGCAGGAGGTATAGCTTGGAGATAGATTGCCCCTGGGTTCAATCTCCAATACCAACAAACAAATAAAACAAAAACAAATGGGAAAACACAGGAATCTAGTGGGGATAAGAACAAAGAAGCTCAACCTGTGAGCAGGTGGGGTGGGTGCAAGGCTAAGGGTGGTGACTGGAGCCTGGGGCTGTCTCCCCACCTGCGCCAGTCGACGGGCAGCCCCGCATGGACCTGCATTACCAGATAGACAGTGAAAACCTGCGGAACCAGGCTCTCTTCGGCATCATCGTTTCCCTGTGTCTAGCTATCCTTGTCTTTGTGGTCATCCTGATCGCGTAAGTCATCCCTGTGTCCTTCTAAGTCTCCACGTGCCCCACTGGACCCCTCAGCAATGCCACCTCCAGGTTGGATCACTTGTGCTTTGGAAGTCTCCTCCCTGATCACTTTCTCTGTCTTTCCCCCTCCTCTATCTTTGTCCTCCCCTCCCCCATCTTTTTCTGTGTCTCTGTGTCTTTCACCTCCTCTTTTCCCCATCCCAGAGTCACAGTATCACCTTTCCTGGGCCTTAGCAATTTTCCCTTTGGAAGTCCTGTCTTCCATTTATTTATTTGTCTTAGTGCTAGGGATTGAACCCAGGGACATTCTACCTCTGAGCTATACTCCCAGTCTTTTTTTTATTTTTATTTTGAAACATAGTCTCACTAGGTAGCAGAGAGTCTTGCTGAGGCTAGTCTTGAACTTGAAGTTGTCCTGTCTCAGCCTACCAAGTACTAGGATGACAGACGTCTGCCATCATGCCCGGCTACTCCTGTCTTCCATGAAGGGAGGGAGGGAAGGAAGGGAATTTAGCAGAGCATGGTGGCACACACCTGTAATCCCAGTACTTGGGAGGCTGAGATAGAAGGATTGCCGACTCCAGGCCAGCCTTGATAATTTAGCGAGGCCCTCAATAATTTTTTTTTTTTTTTTTTTTTTTGCGGTACTGGGGATAGAACCCAGGGGCATTGTATCTCCAAGTTACATCCCCTGTCCTATTTTTTATTCTTTATTTTGAAACAGGATCTCACTAAGTTGTGGAAGGCCTCACTAAGTAGCTGAAGCTGGCCAGGAACCCGGGTCCTCCTGTCTCAACCTCCCAAGTACTGGGATTACAAGCATGCACCACCACACCAGGCTTGGCCCTCAGCAATTTAGTGACACTCTATTTCATAATAAAACAAAAAAAAAAAACAAAAAAAAAAAAACAAAAAACGGGCTGGAGATATAGTTCAGAGCTAGAATGTCCCTGGGTTCAATCCCTAGTATTACACACACACACACACACACACACACACACACACACACACACATACAAACACACAACTTAAAATTATCATAGGTTTGAGGACAATCTCAGCAAGTAGTGAGACCCCCATCAACCTAGCAAGACCCTGTTTCAAAATAAAAAAATAAAATAGGGCTAGTGGGAGTAGCTTAGAGGTAAAATTCCCCTGGCTTCAATTCCCAGTACCAAAAAAAAGGGGGGGGTCTTCCTAGTGCTCCCTCCTGGAGTAGGTGATTGATGAATAATGACCACTCTTTTGTTTTGTTTTGATGGCACTGAGGATTGAACCCAGGGGCATTCTACCTCTGAGCTATGCCCCCAGCCCTATTATTAATTAATTAATTAATTTTTATTTTTTATTTTGAGGAACAGGGGCATTCTACCTCTGAGCTACACCCCCAGCCATATTTTTTATTTTATTTTGAAACAGGATTTCACTAAGATGTGAAGGGCCTCACTAAGTAGCTGAGGCTGGCCATAAACCTGCAATCCTCCTGTCTCAGCCTCCCAAGTACTGGGATTACAAGCGGGCACCACCACACTTGGCCTATTTTATTTTTTATTTTGAAACAGGGTTTCAGAGTTGGGTTTTTTTGTTTTGTTTTGTTTGTTTTGTTTTTGGTGGTACTGGAGATGGAACTCAGAGATACTTTATCTCCAAGCTACTTACCCAGGCATATTTTGTTTTGAAACAGGGTCTCACTAGGTTGCTGAATCTTGCTAAATTGCTGAGGCTGACCTCAAACCTGCAATCCCCATCTCAGCCTCCCAAGTATTGGGATTACAGGCATGGGACACAGCACCCAGCATGGTCGCTCTTATTAACTCTTGGCACGTGAATAGTGCTCGATGAGCGTCAACTCTTACTAGGAGCTTGCTCTGTAGTAGTATCTCTCCCATCTCTCTGTTTCCATTTTTCTCTCTCCCTGTGTATTCATTTCCTAGGGCTGCTGCAAGAGGTGACCACATCTCGGTGGTTTAAAGCAACAGAAATTTATTCTTTGCGTTCTGGAGGTCAGAAGTCTGAAGTCAAGGGGTTGCCAGAATTGACTCCTCCTAGAGACTGGAAGGGAGAAACATTACAAGCTTGTCTCCTAACTGCTGGAGGCTGCCGGCAACCCGGGGCATTCTTTAGCTCATGGCTTCTCTCCAGTCTCCACCAATTTCTTCACAAGACTTTTTCCTCTGTGTCTGCATCCCAGAGCACCCTCTCCTTTCTCATGTAAGGACACAAGTCTCTGGATATAGGGCTTAGAATAGATCCAAGATAATCCCTTCCTTTCTTTCTTTATTTTTACTGGAGATAGACTAGATCCAAGACCCTTCCTTTCTTTCTTTTGTACTGGGGATGGAACCCAGGGGCATTCTACCTCTGAGCTACACTCCTATCCCTTTTTATTTTTATTTTTATTATTTTATTTATTTATTTTTTTTTTTTGCGGTACTGGGGATTGAACTCAGGGGTATTCTACTTCTGAGCTATACCCCCAGCCCTATTTTTTATTCTTTATTTTGAAACCGAGTCTCACTAAGTTGCGGAGGGCCTCACTAGGTAGCTGAGGCTGGCCGCGAACCCGGATCCTCCAGTCTCAGCCTCCCAAATGCTGGGATTACAACCTTTTTATTTTTTTTAATTTTGAAATGGTCTTGCTAAATTGCTGAAGGCCTCATGAAGTTGCTGAGGCTGACCTAGAATATGCAATCCTCCTGTCTCAGCCTCCCAAGTCCTGGGGTCACAGGTGTGAACCACCACCCTTGGCTGCATGTATGTTTTTGAGAGGGGGGAGGGACACAATTTAACCCACTACATGCCACTTGTCTCTTCTTCACTTCTCTCCATTTCTGGCTCTTTCCTCTCTCAGTCTATCCTTCTGAGTCCACATTTACTCCCAATTCCAACTTTTCTTCCTTCCCTTGTTTACCAACATGGATTGGCTGAGAACCCTGCAAACCTTGTCATAATGTCACTGGCTGCGCCAAGTCAGGCCAATGACTAGAGAGAATTTGCGGGAGGGGATCCTTTGCCCTGGAGGGCCCCAAAATTCTCTTACTAACCTCCAGGCTTTTTCTCTCTGACCAGGGCTTGTACATACAGGCAGAACCGAAAACTCCTACTGTATTAGAGCGTGGCTTTGAGATTAATACAAGGGGAAAAGGAAAAAACGTTTAATAAAATCTTATAAATTCCTCAATGTCTCTGACAGTTTCCTAGGGAACCCCACCCCAAATGGCGTCCACCTGGTTTTTTTGTTATTGTTGTTTTGTTTTTGTTTTTGTTTTTGTTTTTGGTGTGTGTGTGTGTGTGTGTGTGTGTGTGTGTGAGTATGGAGGTAGGAATTAAACCCAGGGGCATTCTACCTCCAATTTATACCCCCAGCCCTTTTTATTTTTTATTTTAAACAGTCTTGTTAAATTGCTGAAGGTCTTGCTAAGTTGCTGAGGCTGGCCTCTATCCTGCAATCCTCTTGTCTCAGTCTCCCAAGTACTGATATTACAGATGAGGTACAAACCTCCTCCAGCATACCCAGTTCAGGAGGGCTTCCTTTTCTTGGGGGGAGGGGATATTGGGGAATGCACTTAGGAGCATTCTATCTCCAAGCTACACCCCCAGACCTATTTTCTATTTTTTTTTTAAATTTTGAAACAGGGTCAGGCATGGTAGCATATGTCTGTAATCCCAGTACTTGGAAGGCTGAGACAGGAGGTTTGCAGGTTTGAGAACAGCCTCAGCAAGTAATGAGACTCTCATTAACCTAGTTGAGACTCTGTTTCAAAATAAAAATAAAGAGCCAGGTGTGGTGGTGCATGCTTGTAATCCTAGTATTTGGGAGGCTGAGAAAGGAGGACCACAGATTCAAGGACAGCCTCAGCAATTTAGTGAGGCTCTCAAAAACCTAGTGAGACCCTGTTTCTAAATAAGAAATAAAATTGATCTGGGGGTATAGCTTGAAGGTTGAATGCCTCTGAGTTCAATTCCCAGTGCCACGGAAATAAAAATAAAATAAAAATAGGGCTGGAAGTGTAGCTCAGAGGTAGTATGCCCCTGGATTCAATCCCCAGTACCACAAAAAAACAAAACAAAACAAAAACAAAAACAAAAAAAAAAACAGGGTCTCACTAAGTTGCTGAGGAGCTTGCTAATTGCTGAAGGTGGCCTCAAACCTATGATCATCCTGTCTCAGCCTCCAAGGTACTGAGATTACAAGTGAGGCATAAATCTCATCAGCAGGCTCAAGTGTGCTTCTTAATCTGTCGGCCAGTTCGCATCCCACTTGGGAACCCAAGCATGGATATCACAAATTAGTGCTTTCTGTTTGGGTAGCAGCAAGAAGTGTTGAGGGCTTTTTTTGTTTGTTTTTAATCTCTTCCTACCACAAGTCCAAGCACTTCCTTAACTTCATGGGAACTTCTTGGCAGAAGTGCACAATAATTGGGGTAATTGGGCATAAATGATAGTGTAATGAGAACTTCCAGGGAATGCAGTCTGGGATAAGGGAGACAAGATAGTTATTAAAGAATCGCAACAGCAATTATTACGGTATCAATGCTGGGATACAGGGGTGTTTCTGTGGGAACCACAGGAGGGAGTTGCCAACTCCAGATGTGCTGGGTGGGAATAGGAGAGTTTTCTACAGGAGATGCTGTAAGAACTTTGTCCTTACAAGCATAGTGGGTATTGAAGTCATGGAGGAAAGACAGAGGAAATAGCAAATGAAGTCATACTGTGGGATCTATTAATAATTTTTTTTTTTTTTTTTTTAGTGGTACTGGGAATTGAACCCTGGAGCATTCTACCTCTGAGCTACACCCTCCATCTTATTTTATTTTTTTATTTTTTGCGGTACTGGGGATTGAACTCAGGGGCGCTCTACCTCCGAGCTATACCCCCAACCCTATTTTTTATTCTTTATTTTGAAACCGGGTCTCGCTAAGTTGCGGAGTGCCTCACTAGGTAGCTGAGGCTGCACTAGGTAGCTGAGGCTGGCCGAGAACCCGGATCCTCCGGTCTCAGCCTCCCGAATGCTGGGATTACAAGCGTGCGCCACCACGCCCGGCTTTTATTTTTTATTTTGAAACAGAGTCAGTCTCACTAAGTTATGAAGGTCAGTCTCACTAGTTATAGCTTGCTAAATTGCTGAGGCTAACCATGAACCTGAGATCCTCTTGTCTCAATCTTCCAGTTACTGGAATTACAGGTACACACCACAACACCTGGCTCACCCCAGCCCTTTTTTTTTTTTTTTTTTTTTTTGCGGTACTGGGGGTTGAACTCAGGGGCATTCTACCTCCGAGCTACACCCCCAACCCTATTTTTTATTCTTTTTTATTTTGAAACCGAGTCTCACTAAGTTGCGGAGTGCCTCACTAGGTAGCTGAGGCTGGCCGCGAACCCGGATCCTCCGGTCTCAGCCTCCCGAATGCTGGGATTACAAGCGTGCGCCACCACGCCCGGCACCCCAGCCCTTTTTAAAATTTTTTATTTTGAAATGGTCTCACTAAGTTGCAGAGGCTGGCAGCCAATCTGTGATGCTCCTGTCTCAGCCTCCCAAGTACTAGGATTTAAGGCATGCACCACCACACACAGCTAATAATTTGTTTTTAATATAATAGCATCCAGGTGTAGTGGCTCACACCTGCAATCCTAGTACTTGGGAAGCTAACACAGTTTCAAGGCTGGCCTCAGTAAGTTAACTAGACCCTGCTTCAAAATAAAAAATAAAACAGTCCTCAGGGTGAAGCTCAGAGGTAGAATGACCCTGGGTTCAATCTCCAGTACTTAAAAAAAGAAAAGAGCCGGGCGTGGTGGTGCACACTTGTAATCCCAGCATTCGGGAGGCTGAGACTGGAGGATCCCGGTTCGAGGCCAGCCTCAGCTATCTAGTGAGGCACTCCGCAACTTAGTGAGACCCTGTTTCAAAATAAAGAATAAAAAATAGGGCTGGGGGTATAGCTCCGAGGTAGAACGCTCCTGAGTTCAATCCCTAGTACCGCAAAAAAGAAAGAAAGAAAAGAAAAAAAGAAGCAGAAAAGAAAAGAAATGATGGTTGTTGGTTGTGCCTGGCAGGGTGGCACACCTTGAATTCCAGCAACTCGTGAAGTTGAGAGAGGAGGAAACCAAGTTCAAGCCCAGTCTGGGCAATTTAGCCAGATCTTTTGTCAAAATAAAAATAAAAAGGGCTGGGATGTGTTATAGGGTGATTTGGTGGGTTAGCATAAGTAAGGCCATCTTATGTCTTATGAGAGCAGCCATGTAATGTTCTAGGGTGGAAAATTACCACCCCACCTGTAAGTGACTAAAGCCTGGGAACAGAAAACAAGCTAGGTCACCATGCCCCTCTTGAACTCCTGCCCAAACCCATATCCTGGAATAGTTTGTTTCAAATCTATGAATTGCATAGGGGGACTTTCCACTATGCACTAGCCAATCAATGTAAAAGTCACATATCCACCCCCCTCTTGTGTATATAATATCCATGATCATGAGGTTTGCGGTCTCTGCCTGTCCAACTATTGTTTTGGGTATGGCGGGGGCCCAGATTCGAATCTGAAATAAATTTTGTTCGCAACTTCCCGCTGGTCCTCCCCTGAGTTTACTCGCTAACAGGATGTAGCTCAGTTTGTACAGCACCCCTGGGTTCAATCCTTAGTATCGGAAGAAAATAAAAAACAGATAATGGTTGAAACTGAGGCAGACAGGAAGGCAAGTGACTAGAGAAATTGGGTAAAATAAATGACAGCGGCAGGCCTCATTCACTATCAGTTTAGATGGGGTCAACTTTTTTTTTTTTTTTTTTTTTTTTTTGCGGTACTGGGGATGGAACTCAGGGGCATTTTACCTCCGAGCTATACCCCAGCCCTATTTTTTATTCTTTATTTTGAAACCGGGTCTCACTAAGTTGCAGAGTGCCTCACTAAGCAGCTGAGGCTGGCCGCGAACCCGGATCCTCCGGTCTCAACCTCCGGAATGCTGAGATTACAAGCGTGCGCCACCACGCCTAGCTTAGATGGGGTCAACTTTTATCTGTCCTGAAGATTTATGATAGTAGAAATTTGAGTTAAATGGACTATGTCATCGCTTCCTGTGAAGGATAATGAAAAAACACTGGCTAAAATGGAGACCTTCACGGTACCAGTAGAGCCAGACATTTCCCAAATGACAAATTTCTTCCCGTAGCAACGCAGATATTTAAATGGTCTTTTTCCCGCTGCATATTCCACTTCCGGACTCCATTTCCCAGCATTCCTCATCGCTCGAAGATGTTGAAATGGGGGGGAGGGCTGCAATGCTTTCTGGGAAATGTATGAGCCTGTAGTCACGCAGAAGTACTTGCGGCCGGCGGGAAGAACTGATTCCTGGTCGTGGAACCTTCCCAGGCGCAGGTAAATCAGCACTTGACTGGTGGGCGCCGGGGCAGGTGGATATGGGCCGAACTAAGAAGGCCGACTGGTGCTCAGGGGTAGCCAGGCTGGGCCAGATGGGAGAGGAAGATCACTTCCTCTAGGTCTATCAGATCTCTGGTCTTACTCGCCCCCCTACCCCCGCGGTTCCATCCCCACTCCTTTAGGATTCCTGTCTGCGCCCCCACTTCTCAGTGTGTGTTCCTCTCTCCGTGTGTCTCTGTCCCCTTCTCCTTGGCCTCTGCTCACCTTTCCAGTTCTGTCTTCTAGGTTTCTGGGTCTCCGCTTCTTACATCCCCTCCCCAAATCCCAGCTGCTCTTTTTTTTTTTTTTGGGGGGGGGTTTTTTTTTTTTTTTTTTGGTGGTACTGGGGATTGAACTCAGGGGCATTCTACCTCCGAGCTATACCCCCAGCCCTATTTTTATTCTTTATTTTGAAACCGAGTCTCACTAAGTTGCGGAGTGCCTCACTAGGTAGCTGAGGCTGGCCGCGAACCCGGATCCTCTGTACTCAGCCTCCCGAATGCTGGGATTACAAGCGTGTGCCACCACGCCCGGCTCCCCAGCTGCTGTTTTCTAAAAAGTTATTTTCTTTCTTAATGATAGCACCCCCATCACAATCAGGAAGTTAACACTGACACAATACTGTTAGCTGATCTACAGACCTTATGCATATTTTTTGCTGATATCCCCAACCACACTGGACTTTAGTTGCCGGGTCTTTTTGGTCTCCTTTAACCTGGAGCAGTTTTTGGGACCTTGACATTTGTGTTCTTGGTGGTCTGAAGATTGTAGACCGTGTACTTGTAAGAATGTCCTTCAGAGCCGGGCGTGGTGGTGCACACTTGTAATCCCAGCATTCGGGAGGCTGAGACCGGAGGATCCGGGTTCGAGGCCAGCCTCTGCTACCTAGTGAGGCACTCCGCAACTTAGTGAGACTCGGTTTCAAAATAAAGAATAAAAAAAAATAGGGCTGGGGGCGTAGCTCGGAGGTAGAATGCCCCTGAGTTCAATCCCCGGTACCGCAAAACAAAAAAAAA
>PVLC010033309.1:0-17615 GCA_004027655.1 Graphiurus murinus | reverse complement strand
CTATGAGCAGCACAGCTGAGCTGAGTTGCCCTCCACTTTCAGAGCTGGATGAATGAAACCCGCACTGCGGGATGTCATCACGTCACCTCCCAGGCTGCCGCTAATGATTGAGTGATAGATACCTGGAAATGCAAAGTTAGCTGTTGGAGTAAGTCTTTGACTGATGGAAACGGGAAATGGGGGAGACCAGGTAGTCTGATTGCCCTCACTGTGGTTCCTCCCTCTTCCTCTTCCAGAAGAATCCCCTGTGCCACCGGGCATAGTGGCGCACGCTTGTAATCCCAGCATTTAGGAGGCTGAGACCAGAGGATCCGGGTTCGAGGCCAGCCTTAGCTACCTAGTGAGGCATTTTGCAACTTAGTGAGACCCTGTTTCAAAATAAAGAATTAAAAATAGCTCGGAAGTAGAACGCCCCTGAGTTCAATCCCCAGTACTGAAAAAAAAAAAAAGAATCCCCTGTGCCCAATCAACCAGACGCCAGCCCAGGAGCACACTTCTCTCCTCTGGCTCCTTTTTTTTTTTTTTTTTTTTTTTTTTTTTGCCGTACTGGGGATTGAACTCAGGGGTGCTCTACCTCCGAGCTATACCCTCAGCCCTATTTTTTATTCTTTATTTTGAAACAGAGTCTCACTGAGTTGCGGAGTGCCTCACTAGGTAGCTGAGGCTGGCCTCGAACCCGGATCCTCCGGTCTCAGCCTCCCGAATGCTGGGATTACAAGCATGCGCCACCACGCCCGGCTCCTCTGGCTCCTTTTTATCTGCTCCACATTCTGTTATAAAACTCTCAAGCAGACAGCAGAGGTGAATTTCACAACAAGTGCCCATGAAGAGTTTATCATTGACTTTTTAGTAGCTTTATTGGGCTATAGTGTGTGTGTGTGTGTGTGTGTGTGTTGTACTGGGGATTGAATTACACCCCAGCCCTATTTTATTTATTTATTTATTTATTTATTTATTTATTTATTTATTTATTTGCGGTACTGGGGATTGAACCCAGGGAGGTTCTACCTCTGAGCCACACCTCCAGTCCTATTTTTATTCTTTATTTTGAAACAGGGTCTCACTAAGTTGCGGAGGGAGGGCCTCACTAAGTAGCTGAGCCTGGCCATGAACCTGGATCCTCCAGTCTCAGCCTCCCAAGTACTGGGATTACAAGCATGTGCTACTACATCTGACTATTTTTAAATTTTAAAACAGGGTCTCACTAAATTTCAGATGCCCTCACTAAGTTGCTGAGGCTAGCTGTGAACCTGCAATCTTCCTGTCTCAGCCTTCCAAGTACTGAGATTACAGGTGTGAGCTACCATGTCTAATTTATTTGGGGCACTGGAATTGAACCCAGAGGCATTCTGTCTCTGAGCTACACCCTAGCTTTATATTTTCTTTCTTTCTTTCTTTCTTTCTTTCTTTCTTTCTTTCTTTCTTTCTTTCTTTCTTTCTTATGGGGTAATAGGTATTGAACTCAGGGGCATTCTACCTCCGAGCTATACCCCCAGCCCTATTTTTTATTCTTTATTTTGAAACAGGGTCTCACTAAGTTGCGGAGTGCCTCACTAGGTAGCTGAGGCTGGCCACGAACTCTGATCCTCCAGTCTCAGCCTCCCAAATGCTGGGATTACAAGTGTGTGCCACCATGCCCGGCATATTTTATTTTTCTTTTAAAACAGGGTATTGCTAGGTTGATGAGATTCTCACTACTTGCTGAGGCTGTCCTCAAACCCATGATCCTCTTGTCTCAGCCTCCCAAGTACTGGGATTACAGATGTGTGCCACTGCACCAGGCTTGACTACAATTTAAATATAACAGAATCCACGCATTTGAAGTCTACTGGTGTTTACTATATTCATAGAGGTGTGGGAACATCACCACAGTCAATTTCAGGACATTTTCTTCACCCCAAAAGAACCCTTGTATCCTTTAGCAGTTGCTCCAGTGCTCTGCTGCCCAGTCCCTTCCCTGAGCAACCACGAATCTACTTTCTGCCTCTATAGGGTTGTCTGATTTGGACATTTGGCATAAATGCAATCGTACAATATATGGTCATTTGTACTGGCTTCTTTCAGTTAACATCACTTTTTCAAGATTTATCTACATTATTATTACTATTATTATTATTATTATTATTATTATTATTATTTGTGTGTGTGTGTTTTACTGGAGGCATTCTAGCTCCAAACTACACCCCCAGCCCTATTTTTTATTCTTTATTTTGAAACAGGGTCTCACTAAGTTGCAGAGGGCCTCACTAAGTAGCTGAGGCTGGCCGCGAACCCGGATCCTCCGGTCTCAGCCTCCCAAGTATTGGGCTTATAAGCGTGCGCCACCACGCCCAGCATGGTTTATCTCTTATAGCATGTCTTGGTTCTTCATTCCTGTGTATAGCCAAACCGTAGTCTACTGTATAGCATTAATGTTTTACTAACTCTGCTTTATCACATGTCTAAACATCTATTCATTCCATCCATTCAATCCATCTTTATTCAATCGATCTTTTCTTCCTTTCTTTCTTTTTCTTTTCTCTTTTCTTTTTTTTTTTTTTTTTAAACAAGTTTGCCAAATTGCTAAGGCTGGCTTCAAACCCATGATCCTCCTGTCTCAGTCTCCCAAGGGCTGGGACTACCCGGTTCATTCAATCCATCTTTTTTTTTTTTTTTTTTTTTGCGGTACTGGGGATTGAACTCAGGGGCATTCTACCTCCGAGCTACACCCCCAGCCCTATTTTTTATTCTTTTATTTTGAAACCGGGTCTCACTAGGTTGCGGAGTGCCTCACTAGGTAGCTGAGGCTGGCCTCGAACCCGGATCCTCCGGACTCAGCCTCCCAAATGCTGGGATTACAACATGTGCCACCACGCCCGGCTTCATTCAATCCATCTTGCCTGTTATGTATTTCCAAGTAAACTCCCTTCCCCAGTCACCAAACTGCAGTAGCTTCAACTTGCTCACCCTTCAAATAAAGCTCAGATCACGTGACTCCCCGAAGCGCAGACACAGGAGGTGAGGAGCTGGTCTTCAGCCATCCGGCCTCTATAGTAGATGGAGGCAAGAGAAAGGGGAGACCAGAAGTGAATCTTGCTACCTTTGCATATAAAATCTCTCAATCTCATCCACATCTCTCCCTCCGGCCCCCAGTTCCATGGAAGCAATCCCCAGATCCTGTATTCCAGAAATAGAAATTCCTAAACCGGGTGTGGTGGCACACGCTTGTAATCCCAGTACTTGGGAGGCTGAAGACCGGAGGATCCAGGTTCGCGGCCAGCCTCAACTACTTAGTGAGGCCCTCCACAACGTAGTGAGACCCTGTTTCAAAAATAAAGAGTAAAAAATAGGGCTGGAGGTGCAGCTTGGAGGTAGAATGCCCCTGGGTTCAATCCTGAACACCCCACTTTTTTTTTTTTTCAGTACTGGGGATTGACTCTTGCAAATTCTCATTACCTGGACAGCCTTCTAGGTAAGACAGCTTCTCCCAGGATTCAGCTCTTATCTATTTTATTGAATTAACCTTCTGACCTCTCTCTGCCAGTCTCTAAATCTTCAAGGGCAGGGCCAGGCCTTGAACTGTCCGGGTGTCCCTGGAACTCATTGTAGGGTCTGGCTTAATAACTGTTTGCTGGATAGTGACTAGATGTTTTCTGGTCACCGTCTTTACTGTTGTTTATTTAGCAAATGTTCTGTTGGGTAGGCAGCGAGTGGCCTGTGGGAATGCCTGGGATTGGGTACAAGGGTGAATGAGACTACCCTGGGCCCCAGAGGACCCTTTTGTCTTGACAAATGCAAAACCGGACAAGACGCCAGGATGACAGAGGGAAGCCAGGGCTGTCCCAGGCAAATCAGAACACATGGCCACCCGAATTATACACCAGCTTCGAGGAAATAACAGCGTTGACTCAGGCTGGGCCTGGTAGACTCTAGTCACTTCCAGAATTTTCTTGCTCAGGACTATTGCTCTCTGTTAGTGCTTGGACCATGTAGAAATTATCCATGAAATTTCAAATTCATACTGTTGGGTTCAAATTTGGGGTGCCTCACCAAAGAAGGACCACTTCACACAGAACAATGCAAAAGCAAGAAGGAGGTTCATTGCTAGCTCGAGCTAGGGTCCAAGTCTCATCCAACACAGTGGAGTCTTGATGAGGACCCCCACTCTGGCTTTGTTCAGCCTTTTATAGTGGGGGTGTACACAGGCGGGAATGGGATTGGTGAAATCTTGTTGCCAGGGCAGAGAGAGACTATGGGGACCATAGGTATTGGCTGGTTTGTCTGGAAGGGATACAGGGTGTACTGGGATAGGTTTGGCCCCTTAGGGCGGGACCTAGGGACTGGAGTCCTTTGGTAATTGGACAAAGACAGCTAGTGGGCCTGGGGACTCTTGTCTTTTTTTTTTTTTCTGATTAGCTTCAGGGCCATTTTGCCTGGGAAAAACCGAAACAGGCCCAGGCCTGCTAATCTTTTACCTGACTTTCCAGACTATCATGGCAGTGCTCTACAATACATCAATATATATACTGTGCTTATAAAAGTATTTAAGTAATTGCACAGAAAGAAAATTACTTAATGAACAGCTAAAATATGTTTCAATTTTGTGTGTCTGTGGGGGGGGGGGAGGTGGTGCTGGGAATTGAACTCAGGAGCATCTGCCTTTGAGCTATACCCCCAGCCCTATATTATTTATTTATTTATTATTTTTTGGAGGTACTGGGGATTGAACCCAGGAGCATTCTACCTCCGAGCTGTACTCCCAGGCCTATTTTTCATTCTTTATTTTGAAACCGAGTCTCACTCAGTTGCAGAGTGCCTCACTAGGTAGCTGAAGCTGGCTGCGAACCGGGATCCTCCGGTCTCAGCCTCCCAAATGCTGGGATTACAAACCTGCGCCCCATTTTATTTTGAAACAGTGTCTCACTAAGTTGCAGAGGACCTCACTCAGTTGCTGGGGCTGGCAATCCTCCTGACTCAGCCTCCTGACTCAGCCTCCCAAATACTGGGATAACAGATGTGCACTACTACACCTGGCTCAAACTTTTAAAAAAAATTGTTTTTGTACTGGGGATTGAACCCAGAGGCATTCTATCTCCAAGTTATACACCTAGCCTGATTTTATTTTATTTTAATTTTTTGCAGTACTGGGGATGGAACCCAGGGGCATTCTACCTCCCAGCTACACCCTCAGCCCTACTTTTTAGTCTTTCTTTTTTTTTTTTTTTTGCTCGGTACTGGGGATTGAACTCAGGGGCATTCTACCTCTGAGCTATACCCCCATCCCTATTTTTTATTCTTCATTTTGAAACAGGGTCTCCCTAAGTTGTGGAGGGCCTCACTAGGTAGCTGAGGCTGGCCTCAAACCCGGATCCTCCGGTCTCAGCCTCCCAAATGCTGGGATTACAAGCATTTGCCACCATGCCCGGCTCTGATTTTATTTCTTATGTGGGAACAGAGTCTCACTAGGTTGCTGAGAGCCTCTCTAAATTGCCAAGGCTGGTTTTGAACCTGCGATCCTCCTGTCTCAGCCCCCCAAATACTGGGATTACAAGAGTGTGCCACCACTTCTGGCTTGGCCCAACTTTTTTTTTTTTTTTTTTGGTACTGGGGATGGAACCTGGGGGCATTCTACCTCTGAGCTACACCCCCAGACCTATTTTTTTTTTTTAATTTTGAAACAGGGTCTCACTAAGTTGCTGAGGCTGGCTGGGAACGAGGATCCTCCTGTCTCAGCCTCCCAAGTACTGGGATTACAAGTTTGGTTCAACCTTTTTTTTTTTTTTGCGGTACTGGGGATTGAACTCAGGGGCGTTCTACCTCCGAGCTATACCCCCAGCCCTACTTTTTATTCTTTATTTTGAAACCGAGTCTCACTAAGTTGCGGAGTGCCTCACTAGGTAGCTGAGGCTGGCCTCAAACCCGGAACCTCCGGTCTCAGCCTCCCAAATGCTGGGATTACAAGCGTGCGCCACCACGCCCGGCTCAGTTAGACCTTTTTTTATGGACTGAAATTCATAGTTTTAACCAATGTGTGATGTCCAGGACATATATAAGTTACTTAACAGACTGGTTTATTGTCTTTATAGATGGCTTTTGGGTGTTTCCAGTGTTTGAATATTATGAATCATGAAGTTATGCCCATCTCAATGTAGATTCTTTTCTCTTTCTTCTGAGTCATTTCTTTGACTCTGTATAAACCGCAAAGGTAAGTTAGTCTGTTAGATCCGGGACAGGAAGAGCTCAATTTGTAGAGAACATTTGTCTGTTTCCCACATCTCTGCCAATATTTTTTTTTTTTTGTACTGGGGATTGAGCGCAAAGGAATTCTACCTCTGAGCTACAACCCCCAGCTCTATTTTATTTTTTATTTGGAAACAGGATCTCACTAAGTTGCTGAGGCTAACTTTGAACTGAGATCCTCCTATCTCAGCCTCCCAAGTATTGGGATTACAGGCATGCGCCACCACGCCTGGTTTACCAATTACTTTTTTATGTCTACCAATTATACATTTAATAATTTCACAAATTTTCTCCCAATAATTCAAACTATTACTTTTATGTATTACCAGAAGCCTGTGGTCATTTTAGGGGTCCTTTGTTTGCATTTTTAATTGCTACAGGTGTTATTCATGTGCTTCCACCAAAAGTAATTACATTTTTTGTTAAAATATAAATACATAGCAGAATGTGGTGGCTCACACTTGTAATCCCAGTACTTGGGAGGCTGAGACAGGAGGATCACAGGTTCCCAGCTATGTAGTGAGGCCTTCTGCAACTTAATAAGACCCTGTTTCAAAACAAAGAATAAAAAATACAGCTGGGGGTGTAGCTCAGAGGTTGAATGCCCCTGGGTTCAATCCCCAGTACAAAAAAAAATGAAAGAAAAATATAAATACATACCTTATGTTTGCAATGTGCATTGCAGGAATTCATTAAATAGTTGCGGAATGAGCAGAGTGTGGTGGCGCACACTTGTAATCCCAGTACTTGGGAGGCTGAGACAGGAGGATCCAGGTTCCCGGCCAGCCTCAGCTACTTAGTGAGGCCCTCTGCAACTTAGTGAGACCCTGTTTCAAAATAAAGAATAAAAAAATAGGAGGCCAGCCGTGGTGGCGCACGCTTGTAATCCCAGCATTCGGGAGGCTGAGACCAGAGGATCCGGGTTCGCGGCCAGCCTCAGCTACCTAGTGAGGCACTCCACAACTTAGTGAGACCCTGTTTCAAAATAAAGAATAAAAAATAGGGCTGGGGGTGTAGCTCGGAGGTAGAATTCCCCTGGGTTCCATCCCCAGTACTGAAAAAAAAAAAAAAAGATGAAGTAACCAACAAGGGGGTTGGGCATTAGCTCACTGGTGGAGCGTGCCTAGCATGGGTAAGGCCCTGGATTTGACCCCCGCACCACAAACACAGGCAAAGATGGGATGATAAGAAGATACACGACGATAAGAAGCTCAGTGATGATCTCACTTCAAGAGCAGCCACATTAGTCACTTTTATAATGACCCAGCCAGGCCGGGCGTGGTGGCACACATCTGTAATTCCAGTACTTGGGAGACTAAGACTAGATGATCGCAGGTTTGAGACCAGCCTTAGCAACTTAGTAAGGCCCTCAGCAACTGAATGAGACCCTGTTTCAAAAATAAAATAAAAGCCAGGCGTGGTGGCACACGCTTGTAATCCCAGTGCTTGGGAGGCTGAGACAGGAGGATCTGGGTTCGAGGCCAACCTCAGCTACTTAGTGAGGCTCTCTGCAACTTAGTGAGACCCTGTTTCAAAAATAAAGAATAAAAAATAGGACTGGGGGTGTAGCTCAGAGGCAGAATACCCCTGGGTTCCATCCCCAGTACCGCAAAAATAAATAGATAAAATAAAATAAAAATAGGGCTGGAGATGTAGCTCGGAGGTAGAATGCCCCTGGGTTCAATCCCTAGAACCACAAAAATAAAAAATATAGTGACCCCAGCCAACAACTCTTCACGTCCCATTGACCGAAATAGACCACGTGGCCTCCCATGGCTGCCCCAGAGGCTTCTGGGAAGTAGGGAGAGAACAGCCTAGATGCATTGCCGCCCCCACCAGAGCAAGGTTCCCTTGACGAGGCAAGCAAAGGGGCAGGGATATCGGGTGGCAGCCAGAGGCGTACCCTGCACCCTCCTTACCGGTTTTCTTTGGTTCTTGCGGTTACAGGCGGGCACCAGTGGTTACATGGCCCCTGAGCTCCTGATGGAAAAGGTGAGCTACTCCTACCCCGTGGACTGGTTTGCCATGGGGTGCAGCATTTACGAAATGGTGGCTGGACGAACCCCGTTCAGAGACTACAAGGAAAAGGTCAGCAAAGAGGAGCTGAAGCAGAGAACCCTGAGAGAGGAGGTCACCTTCCAGCACGGTAACTTCACAGAGGAAGCCATAGACATCTGCAGACTCCTCTTGGCCAAGAAGCCGGAGCAACGCTTGGGAAGCAGGTAGACCGCCACCGCCGAGCTCTTGACCGCATCCCGATGTCCAGGCGACTTGGAGAACCCTTCGGATTTGTGGCAAGCCTTGAAACTTAGGGTTCTTATTTTCCCCGTATTATTTGATATCATATGGTTCAGTATTTCCTATGCTCTTAAACACCAAGCACTTGATGTGAAGCAATCTCCAAGATTATATATATATGTGTGTGTGTATATATTCATACATATATACATATATCTATATATCTACATACATACATACAGATATATAAGTAAATATATACACACATAGAGAGGGAGTGTGTGTGTGTGCGTGTGTGTGTGTGTGTGTGTGTGTGTGTGTTACTGAGGATGGAGCCCAGGGTCCTTCAACCTCTGAGCTATACCCCTAGCCATATTTTATTTTTGGTTTTGAAACAGCATCTCACTAAGTTGCTAAGGGCCCTGCCAAGTTGCTGAAGCTGGCCTTGAACCTGCAATCCTCCTGTCTTAGCCTCCCAAGTACTGGGATTACAAGCATGTACCACCATATGTGGCACCAAGATATGTATTTTTTAATTAATTAACTAATTAATTTTGGTACTGGGGATTGAACCCAGGGGCATTCTATCTCCAAGCTATGCTCTCAGCTCCGTGTGTGTGTGTGTGTGTGTGTGTGTGTGTGTGTGTGTGTGTGTGTTTGTGTGTGGTACTGGGGATTGAACCCAGGGGCATTCTACCTCCAAGTTATACCCACAGCCATATTATTTATTTTTATTTTGGGTTTTTTTGTTGTTGTTTTGTTTTGTTTTGCAGTACTGGGAATTGAACCCAGGGGCATTCTACCTCTGAGTCACACCCCAGTCCTATTTTTATTCTTTATTTTGAGACAGGGTCTCACTAAGTTGTGGAGGGCTCACTAAGTAGCTGAGGCTGGCAGTGAGCCTGCAATCTTCCTGTCTCAGCCTCTCAAGAACTGGGATTATAAGCATGCACCACCATGCCTGGCTTTTATTTTTATTTTGAAACAGGGTCTCGATAGTTGACGAGAGTCTCACTACACCCCAAGACTGTCCTCAAACCTGCAATGCTCATGTCTCAGCCTCCCAAGTACTAGGATTACAGGTGGTGCCACCACGCCTGGCACCAACATGTATCTTAAACTAAAAAAAAATGAGATACAAAACAGCTTGCATAAAAAAGAGGAAAAGAAGAATACATAATTCTAGTAGTCGTATAGAATATCTCAAAGAGAGCTGGGCATGGTGGCGCACGCTTGTAATCCCAACATTTGGGAGGCTGAGACTGGAGGATCCAGGTTCGCAGCCAGCCTCAGCTACCTAGTGAGGTACTCCACAACTTAGTGAGACCCTGTTTCAAAATAAAGAATAAAAAAAATAGGGCTGGGGGTATAGCTCAGAGGTAGAATGTCCCTGAGTTCAATCCCCAGGACCACACACACAAAAAAGAGTATTTCAAAGAGGGTGTACAAGGAATTTATAGCATGGGTTCCCTCTGTTAAAGGGAAGTTGGGGACTGGTTACGGGAAGGCAAATGAGGATTTTTCACTCTGAGCCCTATTGTCTTGTGAATTTTCAACCATGTGAATGAATTAGCCAATTAAAACGTAGTAAAGTGAGAACTTCAAATTAAAGCCTCAGTACTGATAGTCAAGCCTCCATAAAGTTCTGCCCCTTTTAATTGTCTCCCATGAAGTGCCATTAATTATTCAATAGATATTTAGTATTGGCGCCAGCTACTAAGTACAGTTGAAATTAATTTTGTGGAAAGACAAGTTTTATTACTCATGATGGAATAAGAAAAAACATCAACATATTTTAGAAGCCAGTTGCAGTGATGCATGCCTGTGATTCCAGTACTTGGGAGCCTGAGACAGGAGATTTCAGGTTCAAGGCCAGCCTCAGCAACTTGGCAAGACCGTTTTAAAATAAAATAAGAGCCAGGCGTGGTGGCACATGCTTGTAATCCCAGCATTCAGGAGGCTGAGACCGGAGGATTCAGGTTCGTGGCCAGCCTCAGCTACCTAGTGAGGCACTCCGCAACTTAGTGAGACCCTGTTTCAAAATAAAGAATAAAAAATAGGGCTGGGGGTATAGCTCGGAGGTAGAATGCCCCTGAGTTCAATCCCCAGTACCACAAATAAATAAATAAATAAATAAATAAATAAATAAATAAATAAATAAATAAATAAAATAAGGCTGGGGTTATAGCTCAGAAGTGATTTCAGTCCCCAGTAACACATACATTTTCTCTCTCTTTCTTTCTTTCTCTCTCTCTCTTACACACACACACACACACACACACACACACACACACACACACACTCACATACAATGTAACTAGGAGACAGAATTTGATGATATATATATTAATAGAATATACATATTCTATTAAGATGATATATATATTCATCTTAATAGAAGAAGGAGAGAAGGAGAAGGATACTTATGAGATAACAAGTGCCTTTTAGGAAAGATAAGTGAGTCCTTAGGAGAACAGATGGAAGGCTAGCACCATGGCACACACCTGTAGCCCCAGCACTTGGGAGGCTGAGATAAGAGGATCGCGGGACTGAGGCCAGCAGGTGGTAACTTAGTGAGTCCCTGTTTCAAAGTTAAAAAAAAAAAAAAATAGGGCTGGGGATGTAGCTCAGAGGTAGAGCACTCCTGGGTTCCATCCCAATTACAAGAAGAAAAGAAGAGGGGGAGGAGGAGGAGAAGGAGGAGCAGGAGCTGTGGCGGCTTATGACGGTTGAGTTATTTTGAAAGACTCTGCTTTTGGGCGAATGGGGCATTCAGAACCTACATGTCTTGATTCTCAAACCCCTTCGACTCACAGTAATGTTGACAGCAGCACATTCTGGCCTCTTCTTCCTGCTGGCTCTGCTTCATCACAGAGCCCTCATTATACAGTGGGACATTTTGAAGTTTTGTTATAATCTATATTAGGAATTACTCAACAATGATAGCAATTATTATTCATTTGTTCTAAAGGAGACAATAGATAATGGTTTCATTAACTATGAGCATGAATATCTTAAATTACTTGTATTGAATTGTCAAAATCTGAAAAACATACAAATATATAAGCTGGGGTCTAATTCAGTGGTAGGGACTCGCCTGGTATGTGTAGGGCCCTGGATTTGATCCCTAGCACTGAATCCAGAAGTGTTCTACCTCCAGGTTACACATCCAGCCCTTTTTATTTTTTTTATTTTGAAACAGGATCTCACTAAGTTGCTACGAGCCTCACTAAGTTGCTGAGGCAGGCCTTGAACCTGCGATCCTCCTGTCTCAGCCTCCCAAGCACTGGAATTACAGGCATGCACCACCACGCCCAGCTGCATAATTGACTTTCAACATAGCATCATGTTACGGTTTAGGCCTGGAATGTTTCTCCAAAGCTCATATGTTGAAGACTTGGTCCCTAACACAGCACTGTCTGGAGCTGGGGCTGTGGGGGAGGGATCAGATGGTGGAGGCTCTGGTCTCATCAGCAGATTGACCCACTTGATGGATTAATAATTTGAGACTACTGGGAGGAGGTGGAAACTGCCACAGGTGGGGCATGTTGGAGGAAGCAGATCCCTGGGGCGTGCCCTTGGAGACGCTATCTGTCCCTGCTCCCCGATCCCTTTCTCTCTGCTTTCTGGCTGCTGAGAGCTGAGCAGCTCTCCTCCTCCACCACGACCTTGCACCATGAGGGTCGGCCTCAGCTCAGGCCCAGAGCAATGGAGCCCGCCCACCTTGTACTGACCCCGGAAACCATCAGTCAAATAAACCTTTCCTCCTTTAAGTGGGGATACCAGAAACCCTCAAAGTCTCCGTAGCTTAAAATGAAAAAGACTCCTCTTTCTTGCGAAGTCTGTTATGGTCCCGGGCTCTCCAGGGTATCTCTCTTCCAGGCAGTGACACCAGGGTCCGGGCAGCTTCCCTCGTCAGCGTCGCTGGATCGTGGAGCACACACACAGGGGCCATGGGGACAAGGACTTAACAGCTCCTTTAGATGACTTCCCTGAAGGGACACCACCCACTCCAATGCCTCAATCCATAGTTGTTTTGTTTCGTTTTGTGGTTCTAGTGATTGAACCCAGGAGTGTACCTCTGAGCTATACCCCGAACCCTTTTTTTTTTTTTTTTTTTTTTTTTTTTTTTTTTGCGGTACTGGGGGTTGAACTTAGGGGCATTCTACCTCCGAGCTACACCCCCGCCCTATTTTTTATACTTTATTTTGAAACCGGGTCTCGCTAAGTTGCGGAGTGCCTCATTAGGCAGCTGAGGCTGGCCTCGAACCCGGATCCTCCGGTTTCAGCCTCCCGAATGCTGGGATTACAAGTGTGCGCCACCACGCCCGGCTCCCCCGAGCCCTTTTTACTTTTTCTTTTGAAACAGAGTCTTACTATGTTGTTGAGGGTCTCGCTATTTTTGCTGAGACTATCCTTGAACCTGCCATCCTCCTGTCTCAGCCTCCCAAGGTCTGGGATTATAAGCGTGCACCATCATGCCCAGCTAATCCAGAGGTTTGATTGCAAATCTCTCTCCATACTTTATAAGCACACTTTGGTTTTCCTAAATGAAATATGGGCAGACTTCTTCGGGAAAATGCTACCATACAGCAAGGGACCATTGCAGGAAGTTGCTTCACCAAGCAAAGTTCTTTTACACAGCACCTGTTGTGAGTGTTTTGAATAAAACTGTTTACCACAAAAAAGCATACAAGAAGAAACAGCTGCTCAGTGAAAGAGAAACAGTTGCCAACACTTTCAAGCCAACTCTTTGTATTTTTTAAATTTCACTCCAATGGAATAATGTTTGGTATATGCAGTGGTGTACTGCCAGGCCAAGGCAGGAGCCTGCACAGCAGGCTGCACAGCGGAGAGTCCCAGGTCCCTCCCTCCTGCCTTCAGCACCTCGGAAAAGAATTTTTATTTTTTATTTATTTTTGGTACTGGGGGTTGAGCCCAGGGGCATCACAGACATGCACCCCACACCCGGCTGTGTTCTTTACTCACAGAAACTGAGATAATAGCCGGGTGTGGTAGTGCACTACTGTAATCCCAGGACTTGGGAGGCTGAGACAGGAGGATCTCAGGTTTGAGACCTGCCTCAACAGCAACAGGGTCTTAGTGAGACCCTGTTTCCAAAAAAAAAAAAAAATAGGGCTGAGGGTGTACCTCAGAGGTAGAATATCCCCGGGTTCAATCCCCAGTACCACAAAAAAGAAAAAGAAAAAAAAAAAATGAAGCCAGGCGTGGTGGCACACGCTTGTAATCCCAGCATTTGGGAGGCTGAGACTGGAGAATCCAGTTTCTTGGCCAGCCTCAGCTACCTAGTGAGGCACTCCTCAACTTAGTGAGACCCTGTTTCAAAAAAAGAAAGAAAAGAAATGAAACTGAGCTAATAAATACTAAAGGTTCCTTGATTTAGGTCACTGAATTTGAGGGCAATTTGTTACACAGCAACAAATACCTAACACAAAAGGTTACACACGCTGGGTGTAGTGGCGCACGCTTGTAATCCCAGCATTTGGGAGGCTGAGACTGGAGGATCAGGGTTCTCGGCCAGCCTCAGCTGCTGAGACCCTGTTTCAAAATAAAGAATAAAAAATAGGGCTGAGGGTATAGCTCTGAGGTAGAATGCCCCTGAGTTCCATCCCCAGTACCGCAAAAAAAAAAAAAGTTACACACTTGGGAACATACTTTTTCCCCTTGTTCTATGCAAGATTCTGGAATAATTTCTAGCATAGAGATGTGAAGTTTTCATCATAATTTTTTTTTTCCTGCTGTATTGGGGATCAAACCTAGGGGCATTCTACCTCTGAGCCACACCCCCAGCCCTATTTTTATTCCTTATTTTGAAACAGGGTCTCACTAAGTTGCAGAGGGCCTAAGTAGCTGAAGCTGGCGGCAAACGTGATCCTCCTGTCTCAGCCTCCCAAAGTACTGGGATTACAAGCATGCACCACCACACCCACTTCATCATAATTTAATGGTGTGTGCGAGTGTGTGTGTTTGTTTGTGTGTGTGTGTGTGTGTGTGTGTGCGTGCAAGTAATAATAATAGTAGTAATGGGGGCTGAACGCAGGGCCTCACTCATGCTAGGAAGAGCCCTACCACTGAACTACATCCCCAGCCCAATAGCCGTAGCCTTGACCGTCAAATGTATCCTCATTTATATTACTGCAAATAGCTAACGGACTGGGATTTTTTTTTTTTTTTTTTTAAGACTTTAAAGAAATACCACCAGAATTCTTGTTCCAGTTGGGGAGGTGGGTGGGACTCATAGAAATCATGTGGCATTACAAGTAGAGACACGCAGCTGCTGTCTCTTCTATCGTGACTGCTTGAGTTGTTCATTGTGTGTCTCTGAAGAGGTGAAGCCCGGGAGCCGGGCCCCTGCTGACTCTCCTGGTGCTCCCTGACACACCAACAAGAAAAGCCAGGCACATAGACACGTGCCTGCCGTCCCTAAAGAGTGAATATGCTATTGTCTATAGTGGAGTATGTGTGTGTGTGTGTGTGTGTGTGTGTGTGTGTGTGTGTGTGTGTGTGGTACTGGGGATTCAACCCAGGGGCATTCTACCCCTGAGCTACACCCTGGGTCCTATTTCTTTTATTATTTTTTATTTGGAAACAGGGTTTCCCCAGGTTTCTGAGAGCCTCGCTAAGTTGCAGAGGCTGGTCACAGACTTGTGATCTTCCTGTCTCAGCTTCCCAAGTATTGGGATTACAGGCATGTTCTACCATACCTGGCTTGTATAGTGGAATTTGGGGTGATTTTAAACATTGTTTTTTCAAAATTATTATTATTTTTAGCCGGGCGTGGTGGCACATGCCTGTAATCCTGGTACTTGGGAGACTGAGACAGGGGGATCAAAGGTTCAAAGCCAGCCTCAACAACTTGGCGAAGCTCTCAGAAACCTAGGGAGACTGTTTCCAAATAAGAAATAAAATTGGGAGCCAGGTGTGGTGGCACACTCCTGTAATCCCAGTACTTGGAAAGCTGAGACAGGAGGATTGCAGGTTCACAGCCAGCCTCAGCTACTTAGTGAGGCTCTCTGCAACTTAGTGAGACCTGGTTTCAAAATAAAAAAATAAAATAGGGCTGGGGGTGTAGCTCAGAGGTAGAATGCCCCTGGGTTCAACCCTCAATACCACAATAAATAAATAAATGAAATAAAATTAGGCTGAGGGTGTAGCTTGGAGGTAGACGCCGCTGGGTTCAATATCCACTGCCACACAAAAAAAGTATTTTTAATGCATGTGTGGTACTGGGGCTTGGGAAACAGAGTCTCTCTAGGTTGCTGAGGCTGATCTTGAACCTGGGATTTTTTTGTCAAAGCCTCCTAAGTACTGGGACTATAGGTGTGTGCCACCATGCCCATTTCAAAGTAATTATTATTGTTGTTGTTGTTGTTTTGTAGTACTGGGAATTGGACCCAGAGGCATTCTACCTTTGAGCTCTGTTCCCAGTCTGATTTTATTTCTGATTTGGAAACAGGGTCTTTCTAGGTTGATGAGAGTCTCACTACTTGCTGAGGCTGTCCTCAAATCTGCGATCCTCCTGGCTCAGCCTCTCAAGTACCAGGATTACAGGTGTGCACCACCACGCCTGGCTCAAAGTTATTATTTTTATGTCATTAAATTGTCTTTATGCCAGGTATAGTGGCACATTCCTGTAATCCCAGTAATTGGGAGGCCAAGACAGAAGGATCGCAGGTTCAAAGCCAGCCTCAGCAATTCAGTGCGGCTCATATCAATTTAGCAAGACCCTGTTTCCAAATAAAAAGTAAAATAGGGCTGGGGGTGTAACTTAGGGCTAGAATTCCCTTGGGTTCAATCCCCAGTAACACACACACACACACACACACACACACACACACACACACACAGAGTTGTCTTTACAATTAAAATGAAATGTGGGGGAAAAAATGAAATGTATAGCCTGGAGTTGTGACCCACGCTTTTAATCCTAGTACTTGGGAGGCTGAGACAGGAGGATCACAGGTTTCAAGACAGCCACAGCAACCTAGTGAGACCTTGTTTCAAAATAAAAAGGGCTGCTGAGCGTGGTGGCACACGCTTGTAATCCCAGCATTTGGGAGGCTGAGACCAGAGGATCCGGATTCGAGGCCAGCCTCAGCTACCTAGTTAGGCACTCCGCAACTTAGTGAGACTTGGTTTCAAAATAAAGAATAAAAAAATAGGGCTTGGGGGTATAGCTGGAAGGTAGAATGCCCCTGAGTTCAATCCCCAGTACCAAAAAAAAAAAAAAAAAAAAAAAGGGCTGCCTGGTGTGGTGGTGCACGCTTGTAATCCCAGTACTTGGGAGGCTGAGACAGGAGGATCGCAGGTTTGAGGACAACTTCAGCAAGTAGTGAGACTTTCATCAACCTAGCAAGATCCTGTTTACAAATAAAAAATAAAATTGGGCTAGGAGTGTAGCTTGGAGGTAGAATGCCCCTGGTTCAATCCCCAGTACCCGCCCCCCCCCCCCAGAAAAAAAGAAAAAAGGGAGAGAGAGAGGGAGGGATGGAGGGAAGGTCTGGTATGGTGGTGCATGCCTGTAATCCTAGGTTTGGGAGGCTTAGACAGGAAGATTGCAGGTTCTAAGCCAGCCTTGGCAACTTAGTGAGAAACTGTCTTTTGTTTTTTTTGCGGTACTGGGGATTGAACCCAGGGGCATTCTACTTCCAAGTTACACCCCTAGTCCTATTTTTTATTCTTTATTCGGAAACAGGGTCTCACTAAGTTGCAGAAGGCCTCATTAAGTAGCTGAGGTTGGCCATGAACCTTCCATCCTCCTGTCTCAGCCTCCCAAGTACTAAGATTACAAGTGTGCATCACCACGCCCAGTTTCAAGAAACTGTTTGGAAATAAAAAATAAAATTGGGGTAGGGGTGTATCTCCAGTGCCAACAAACAAATAAAATGAAGAGAAAAAAAGATGCTACACATTTTTTTTTTTTTTTTTTTTTTTTTTTTTTTTTTTTTTTTTTTTTTTTTTTTTTTTTTTTTTTTTTTTTTTTTTTTTTTTTTGCGGTACTGGGGATTGAACTCAGGGGCATTCTACCTCCGAGCTATACCCCCAGCCCTATTTTTTTACTTTATTTTGAAACCGGGTCTCACTAAGTTGTGGAGTGCCTCACTAGGTAGCTGAGGCTGGCCGCGAACCCGGATCCT
>PVLC010033308.1:0-17614 GCA_004027655.1 Graphiurus murinus | reverse complement strand
GGGGAAGACGGGGCACAAGAGGGTCTTCAGATGGAAAAAGAAAGACCCTCGATAAACAAAGAAGTTGATTTAACCGAAAGGGATTGACAGGGGTGAGGGGGCGGGGACACCCTAATGTACATCAAGGTTACTCACTAAATTGAAATTGAGAGGGGGGAGGGCCAGGGAGCGGGGTGGGAATTGGGGGAAGGGGTCAAATGAGAAATGTGGGCACATATGTCATTGTTATCAATTTGTACCTAACAAAGATGTCTGTTTACAATGTACGAATAATAAAAAAAAATTAAAAACTTAGATGAAATGGACCAATTTCTTAAAAAGCATAAATTACCCAACCTGAAACAATACAAAGTAGATAATATGAATAGGCCCATAATTATTTAAGAATTGAATCCATATTTTAAGAACTTTTATAAAGAAATCTCTAGATTTTCAATCATTGCACTGAAGAATTCTCCCAAACATTTGAGAAAATTTATAACCAAAAAAGGGAAAACTACAGATCAGTATCTGTTATGATCTTAGGAGCAAAAATTATCAACAAAACACTAGAAAACTTAATCAAGCAATACAATGAATTATATACCAAGTTAAGTAGGGCTTATTTCAGGAATGCAAGGCTAGTTCAATATTAGAAAATGAAGGTAAGCCGGGTGAGGTGGTACATGCCTGTAATCCCAGTACTTGGGAGGAAGCTGAAATGGGAGGATCATAAGTTTGTGGCTAGCCTCAAAAACTTAGCAAGGCTCTCAGCAACCTAGTGAGACCCTGTTTAACAATAAAACATAGGGCTAGGGGTGTAGTTCAGAGGTAGAATGCCCCTGAGTTCAATCTCCAGTACCATAAAGAAAAGGAAGGAAGGAAGGAAAGGAGGGAAGGATGGAGGGAAGGAGGGAAGGAGGAAAGAAGGAAGGAAGGAAGAAAGGAAGGGCAAAAGAAAGAAAGAAGGAAAGAAAGAACTCCTAGAGGGGATGAGGGTGTATCTCAATGGTAGCATGTTTACTTAGCATGTGAGGCCTTGCATTCAATTCCTAGCACTTCTGGATATACATATATATATATATATATATATATATATATGCAATAAATACATATATATATGCAATAAATATATATATGCAATAAATATATATATGTAATAAATAAAACTGCATCTATTTTCAAATTACATTATTGTCTATGTAGAAGATTTCAAGGTATATAAAACAAAGTTTGTAGAATTAATAAGTGAGCACAAGCTAGGCGTGGTGGTGCATGCCTGTAATCCCAGTACTTGAGAGGCTGAGACAGGAAGATTGCAGGTTTGAGGACAGCCTCAGCAACTTAGTGAGACCTTGTTTCAAAATAAAAAATAAAAGGGTCTGGGGGTGCAGCTCAGAGGAAGAATGCCTCTGGGTTCAGCCTCTGCTACCAAAACAAACAAACAAACAAACAAACAAGCAAACAAAAAACCAAAAAACACCAAACAAAACAAAGTTTAAGTTCAACAAGATCACAATATGCATGATCAACACATAAGTTAATCATATTCCTATATATTAGCAAAGAACACATGGAAACCAAAATTAAAAATACAGCCAGGCACCCTGTTGTACTCAAGAAATGTATAAAAAATCCGTGCTGAAAAAATAAATAAATTTAAAAATAAATAAATAAATTTATCAGAGACTGAATGAAAAGAAAAAAAATACAGCCAGGTGTGGTGGCACATGCCAGTAATCCTAGTACTTGGGAGGCTAAAACAGGAGGATTGCAGATTTGAGGCCAGCCAACTTAGTGAGGCCCTGTTTCAAAATAAATAATATAATAAGGCTGGGGGTGTAGCTTAGGAGTAGAATGCCTATGGGTTCAACCTCCAATACCCTCCAATACAATACAATTTACAATCACTGCAAATAATTGGAATACCTAGATATAAATTTAACAACACAATTAAGGGAACTTTATGGTGAAAATTTCAAAACAAATGAAAGAAATCAAAGAAAACCTACATAGGTGGAGACATAACATGCTCATGAACTGGGTATAGTAAAATATGTCAATTCTCCTCAAATAGATCCATAGGTATAATGTAATTCCTATCAAAATTACAATAAATTTAATAGATAAAAATAATCTCATTCTGTAAGCTGTATGGAAAGGCAAAGGAACTAAAATAACTAAAAAGGAAAAAGAATAATGTGGAAGAATCACTGTTTCTGTTTTTAAGACTTCCTATATAGCTATAACAAGCAAGATAGTGTTGTATTGACTGAGAAATCGGCAGTTGGATAAATGGAATGGAAATCAGAAATGTCCAAGATAAGTACCCTCCCAGTTGATTTAAGTGTATTTCTAAAAATTTTAACATGCAATTTAGTATTTTTAGTATATTCTATAAAATTGTGAATAATTACTATCTAATTCCAGAACATTTCTATCACCCTAAAAAGAAATTTTGTACTCATTAGCGGTCACTCACAAAGCCCCACTCCTCCATTCCCTCGCCCCTGAATGTGACTACGTTGCATTCTGTCTCTGTGGAATTGCTTATTACAGACATTTCATATAGGTGAAATCCCACAATATGTGGCCTTTTCTGTCTAGCTTCCTTCATTTAGCAAAATGTTATCAAGGTCCACTCATGTTGTAGCATGTATCAGTTCTTCGGTCCTTTTTATGGCTGAAAATATTCCATAGTATGCTGCTTTGTTTATGTATTCATTGGTTTATGGACATTTGGATTCTTTCTACTGCGGACTATTATGAGTAATACTGCTATGGATATTTGTGTACACGTTTTGTGTTGACATATGTTTTGAATTATCTTGAGTATATATCTAGGAGTAGAATTTCTGGTTTAAATGGTAACTCCATATTTAACTTACCCAGGCACTGCTAATCTGTTTTATAAAGCAGATGCATAATTTTATATTCCCACTAGCACTGAATGAGGGTTCAAATTTCTCCACATTGTCACCAATACTTGCAATTTTGTCTTTTTAATTATAGGCATTCTAATGTGTAAAAGATGTTATCTCATTATGGTTTTTATTTTCATTTCCATAGTGACTAATAATGTTTAGCATCTTTTTATGGACCCATTGGTCATTTACATATCTTTTTTGGTGTGTGGTACTGGAGGTTGAACCCAAGGGCATTATACCTCTGAGATACACCCTCAGCCCTATTTTATTTTAGTTTTTTGTGGTACTAGGGATTAAACCCAGGGATGTTTTACTTCTGAGCTAAACCCTTAGCCCTTTTTTATTTTGTAGTACTGAGGATTGAACTCAGGGGCATTCTACCTCCGAGCTATACCCCAGTCCTATTTTATTTTTATTTTGAAACAAGGTCTATCTAGGTTGATGAGAGTCTCACTACTTGCTGAATCTGTCCTTGAACTTGCTATCCTCCTGTCTCAACCTTCCAAGTACTAGGATTATAAGCATGGGCTACCATGCTCGGCTCTTATTTTTTTGTTTTGAAACATGGTCTCACTAGGTTGTTGAAAGTTTTTTTAAGTTGCTGAGGCTGTCGTTGAAATTGTGATCATTCTGTCTCAGCCTCCCAAGTACAGGTGTGTGTCATGGAATCCACCTTGTATATCTTTTTTGAAGAAAATTTACTAAAGTCCTTTGTGTATTTTATCATTGGCTTACCTGTATTTTTATTATTGAATTGTAAGTGCTCTCTATATATTTGGAACACAAGTACCTTGCTAGATATATGATGTTTGTATGTTTTTCCCCATTGTATGAATTGACTTTTCACTTTATTGATGGTATCTTTGAAACTTCAAGAGGTTTTTAATTTTGATGAAGTCCAACTTATCTATTTCTCTTCCTTCCTCCCCCTTCCTTCCTTCCTTCCTTCCTTCCTTCCTTCCTTGCTTCCTTCCTTCCTTGCTTCCTTCCTTCCTTCATTTTTCCCCCTGTTTTCTCTCTCCTTACCTCTCCAGAGGGGAACCAGCATGGCTTTTTTCCTTCTCTTCTCTTCTCTTCTCTTCTCTTCTCTTCTCTTCCTCTTCTCTTCTCTTCTCTTCTCTTCTCTTCTCTTCTCTTCTCTTCTCTTCTCTTCTCTTCTCTTCTCTTCTCTTCTCTTCTCTCCTCTTCTCTTCTCTTCTCTTCTCTTCTCTTCTCTTCTCTTCTCTGGATTGAACCCAGGGGCATTCTACCTCTGAGCTACACTCCCAGCCCTTTTTTATTTTGAAACAGGGTCTCATTAAGTTGCTGAGGGCCTCCCTAGGTATCTAAGCCTGGCTTCAAATCTGTGATACTCCTTTTGCAGCCTCCTAAGTACTGGAATTATAGGCATGTGCCATCATACTAGACCAACCCAACTTTTTCCTTCCTTCCTTCCTTCCTTCCTTCCTTCCTTCCTTCCTTCCTTCCTTCCTTCCTTCCTTCCTTCCTTCCTCTCTCCTTCCCTGCCTCCCTCCTTCCTGTACTGGGGATTGAGCCCAGGGACATTCTACTTCTGAGCTACACCATCAGCCCTTTTGATCCTGTGATTCTTGTATTTCAGCCTCCCAAGTACTGGGATTACAGGTGTGTGCCACCATGCCTGGCTTCTGGCCAACATTTCTATGTCTTTGTTGCTTATACTTTGGGTGCTACATCTAAGAAACAATTCTCTAGTTCAACTGATATCTGATAAATGGTCAAAAGCAATACAGTGAAGAAAGGATGGTCTTTTCAACAAATGGTGCTGGAACAATTGGGCAAACATGGAGCGGGGGTGGAAATGAACCTCCCCTAAACCTCACACTATATACAAAAATTAAGATAAAATGGATCATATGTTTAAATGTAGACAAACTATAAGAGAGTATAGAAAACACAAGTGGATATCTTTGGTAAGTAGGGCTAGGTGATGAGTCTTAGGCATAATGTCAAAATAACAATCTATAAAAGAAAATGTTAATAAATTTTAGTTTTTTTTTTTTTTTTTTTTTTTTTTGCGGTACTGCGGATTGAACCCAGGGGCATTCTACCTCCGAGCTACATCCCCAGCCCTATTTTTTTTATTCTTTATTTTGAGATAGAGTCTCACTAAGTTGCGGAGTGCCTCACTAGGTAGCTGAGGCTGGCCGCGAACTCGGATCCCCCAGTCTCAGCCTCCCAAATGCTGGGATTACAAGCGTGCGCCACCACGCCAGGCTAATAAATTTTAGTTAATCAAAATTAAGATCTTTTGTACTGAAAAAGACCCTGTGTAATGGTTAATTTTATGTGACAAGTTGACTGGGTCATAGACTGCCCAGATATTTGGTTGAATATTATTTCTATGTGAGTCTGTGAGGGTGTTTCTGGATGAGATTAACATTTGAATTAATAGGACAGGAAGTAAAGCAGATTGCCCTTACCAATGAATAGCATAAGAGGCTGAGTAGGAAAGAATTCCTTCTTTGTCCAGTTGTCTTCAAGCTGGGACATTGATTTTTCTCCTGCTTTTGGACTTGTACTTGGTCTAAAACATACCATTGGCTCTTCTAGATTTGCAATTTATTTATTAGAGATCTTGTATTTCTCATCAATCCATTATCACATAAGTATGTCTGTCTGTCTATCTGTTTGTCTCTATCTATCTAGCTATCATCTATCTATCTATCTATCTATCTATCTATCTATCTATCTATCTTCTATATCCATCCATCCATCCATTCATTTATTCTTTTTTCTCTCTCCCTCTTTACTCTGCCCTTACCTCTGTATGGTTCTGTTTCTCTGGAACATCCATATTTATACAGGTTTTCAGTAATAATAGAGTATGTGTGTGTGTTTGGGGGGGGGGATACTGGGGATTGAACCCAGGGGCATTCTACCTCTGAGATACACCTTGGCCTTATTTTTATTCTTTATTTTGAAACAGGGTTTCACTAAGTTGGGGAGGGCCTCACTAAGTAGCTGAGGCTGGCTGTGAACCTTTGATCCTCCTGTCTTTACCTCCCAAGTAATGGGATTACAAGCATGCACCACAATGCCTGGCTAATGAGAGCTTTTAAAGTAAAAGAAATTTAAGGATGTCTTCTGAATTATTTTGAGGGATTCTGGAATTTTCTAATTTTAGTAGATTTATATATGTTAATGGCTATCTCCACCAATAAAGAAAGCAGTAGCAGGATGTGGTGGCACACACCTATAATCCCAGTACTTGGGAGGGTGAGACAGGACGATTGCAGGTTCTTGGCCAGCCTCTGCAAATTAGTGAGACACTATTGCAAATGAAAAAGTAAAATGGGCTGGAGGTATAGGTCAGAGGTAGAACACCCCTAGGTACAATCCTCAGAACCATATAAACAAAAAGAAAATATTAATACTATAAGCCATGATCTGGTAAGAGAGATATGCAAATTATCTTCTTGCATAACCAACCACTTACCAGAAACAAGTAATTGGTGATTAAGTATAAAGTACTTTTGAACATATTTAGAAATTTAATGCATACAATGTAGTTAGCTAGTTGTTACTAATATCACTGGACCAAGTGTTGAAAGATAAGAACAAACTCTGGGATTTGGATTCTTAGATCAAGTGCAACATAAATTACATGAATACTTTTCTGTGTGCCCTGAAGAAGATTCTTATCTCCTATGGCTACAAAGCTGAGATTGTTGAAAATAAAATGCAGAATCTCATCCTATAACTGGCTGAATTTCAGGATGTCTACTGTTAAAATAGGGCATTGATTGGGAAAGAATGGGATCCTTTAAGTTGGAATATGGAAGTATGAGAAATCCTTGATGATCTGGGCACACTGAATCTCTAAATGATGACTCTGATGAGTCTCTTTTTCAGTAAAAGTAACCTCTCTACCCATTATGATAGTGGTGTCCCCCTGGCCTTTTCACCTAATCTGAGGGGATTAGCCCTGCATTGCCCTAGGAAACTGTAGTGGCTTCTTCTGCATCAGTCACCGTGTAAGAAATGCTAATTCTCCTTAAGGCCTCCCCTTACCACCCGACTTTACTTTTATACCTATTTGTAGACTCAAATCCCCTAAAGGTGAAATACAAAATGTGACTCTTGAGAATATGTACTATATTACAAAAGAATTACCTAAGTGTTCTAATTAATTTATTGAGTATTCTAATTTATATAAACAAAAATCTGGAAGACATATGTAGGATAATAGTGGAAGGAACATAAAGTTGTATTAGGGTGAATTTATTGATATGAGCTCTATAAGCAGAGATTCTGCATTTCATGTCACAGCTTGAGGAGTTAGGAAGGACTCAACTGTTTGGTTGGCTGGTTGGCTGAAACATAAACCAAAATGAGGCCCAATAGCGAGTGAATTAGAAAACCCAGACTTGTCTTGGCTAATGTAGAAGGGATTGTGAAAGACTGGAATGTTAGAGTGAATTTGACACTTAAGACCTACTCTTCCATCCTAGGAGAGTTCAGATTACCTATTGTTCACCACTATTGTGAGAAATATATTTGACAGAAGAGTACTGGTATCTTCAAAGAGCTGTGTGGTTGCTCTTCTATGTAGGCCAAACCTTATTGTGGAGACTGCTATCACTGAATTGGGTAACCTAAATGCAATGGTAGTAATTTGACTCCCAGGTGGTAAGTGTCAAATGGTGGCACTCAGTTATAAAGGTAAGGTAGAAGTGGCTACTATAATAAACAGCAGAATCAAAGCAGCAGTCAGAATATACTGGCCTGCACAGACCTATGATATTGGCTAGTCAACCATGGTACTCCTAGAAGTAAAACAGATAGGAAGCCCATTACATTCTCACTTGGTCTATACAACAGTGTTGTAGATCAAATGAAAAAACATCTATCTGAATCATAAAAGCAGAAAGTCATGATCTCATATTCTAGTCAATTTAACATCTCATAACCCTTTGAAGGCAGCTATGCTCACCACTATACCACCAACGCTTTCTTCTCATAACCCTTTGAATGAAGCAGAGGCTATGTCCTCTTAGGAAGGACTTAAGTATACTGCCAAAAATTTATACTCTTAATTTTTCTCCTAGCTTTCTTATCTTAGTCTGTTTTCTGCTATTATAACAGAATACCACAGACTGGGTAATTAAAAAAGAACATGGACTTCTTTCTTATAGTTTTAGAGGCTGGGAAGTCCAAGAGCATGTCGCCAGTATTTGGTGAGGGCATTCTTCCTGTATTACAACATGGCAGAAGGGCAAGTGAACATGGGAACAGATAGGGTAGGAGCAAGAGAATACAGCATACAAGATATGTCACTTTAGCTGGGGGTGGTGGTGCATACCAGTAATACCAGCATTTAGGAAGCTGAGACAGGAGGATCGCAGGTTTGAGGCCATCCTCAGTAGTTTAGTGAAGCCCTTGGCAACCTGTTTCAAAAATAAAAAAATAAAAATAAAATAGGGCTGGGGTTGTAGCTTGGAGGTAGAATGCCCCTGGGCTCAATCCCCAGTACCACACACACACACTCAAAAGATATGTCACTTTTATAACAGAACCACCCCTGCAATAACTAGCCACTCCCATGATAGCATGAACCCATTTGTGATCTAATCACTTTGTAAAGGTTCTACTTCCAAACACAGTTGGTTCAATTTCCCACTGTCAAGTGGCAATTAAATTTCAACATGGGCTTTGGAGGAAATATTTAAACCAAAGTGGCCCAGAGGGTCCTACAACTTTTTTACCTGGGTAATTGTACTTTATGGGAAAAGAAATAATCTGACTTTCTTGGAACTATTGGACCCTGACTTTCAGCTGACACTTATTTCAGGAGACTTAAAATGTCATTGTGGCCCACCAGTAAGAACAGGGGCTTACAGAGGTCAGGCAATCAACTAGATTTTACTTCATAGCCAGTTCACTGAAATAATCCTGTAGTTATTTTCCAAGTTCCAGGATGTATAATTGTAATAGATATATTTAGCAGCTGGCACAGTACCCTCATTTATCCTATGACCTGTAGAGTGAGGACTATTATGATAGGAAAGGCCAAGTAGAAGCCACTTGAACTGCCTCTACTTAGTAAACCCAAAGCAATACTGCATTCCTGGAGGGGTTGAAGAGATTAGTGCCATCACCAAGGACTCTAAAAATACAGAGGTGGTGATTCCCATTATATCTCCATTTAACTTGCCTATATGCAGAAGACAGATGGATCTTGGGCATTGAAAAAGGATTATCATATGCTTAACTAAGTAGTGAATTCTATTGCAGCTGCAATACCAGTCAATAAGGACCGTTGCTTCTTTTGCAAGACCAGCAATACATCTTCATTATTCTACTTCAGAGATGAATCAACTCTCCAGCCCTGTGTCAATATGTAATTCACAGAGATCTGGGTCACCTTTCCCTTCCATAAAAGATCACATTGGTCAGTTACATTGATGGCATTATTCCCATTGGATCTAGTAATAAGAAGAACCAACTACTTAGACTTTTTGGTAAAAAATGTGTATCAGAGGATGGGAAGTTAACAAAAATTGAAGGAATTTCCACTCAATGAAGTTTCTAGGATTTTAATGATGTAGGGCATATTGAGTTATCCCTTCTAAAGTGAAGGACAATTTCTTGATTCTAGCCCTTCCTACAACCAGAAAAGAGGTATAATTTCTAGTGGGCCTCTTTGGATTTTGGAGGGAAAATACTTCTCATCTGGACATGTTACTCTGGCATTGAGTGTCTTACCTTTCTACTACTATAACAAAATATCTGAGATAATCAATATATAAAGAAGAAAGATTTATTTGGACTTGCAGTTCCAGAGGTTTTGGTCCATGATTGGTTGGCTCACTGCTTTTGGGCCTGTGGTGAGGTGGTACATCATGATGGGGAGTACATGGTGGAACAAGGCTGCTCACTTCTCGGTTGGCCAGGAAGCAGAACAAGAGACAGGAAGAGGCCAATATTCCCTTCAAGGGCATGCCTCCAATGACCTAACTTCCTTCCATTAGGCCTCACTTTCCAATAGCACCACAGGCATAGGGATGAAGCCTTCAACACATGCACCTTTGAGGAACATCCAAGATCCAAACTATAGCACTGATGGCCTAAAAAGCTGCTAATACTAAGTAGAGCTGACAATAAGAGAAAGTTCTGAAACATGTCTAGTCATCTGTATAAGCTGCTCTGCCACTTAAATTATATGATCCAGCAGATGCAATGATGCTTGAAGTGTCCATGACTGATAGGGATGATGTTTGAGCCCTTTAACAGACCCCCATAGGCAAATGGCAGTACAGTTTCTTGGGATTTTGGAGGAAAGCTCTGCTATTCTCTACAGATAATTACTGCTATTCCTCCTCCTCCTCCTCCTCCTCCTCCTCCTCCTCCTCCTTGCAATACTTTGGATTGAACACAGGGTGCTCTAGCTCTGAACTACATCCCCAGGCCTATTTTATTTTGAAGCAGGTCTCACTAAGTTACTGTATACTACTTGTACTACTGGCCTTAAACCTGTGATCCTCCTGCCACAGCCTCCTAAGTACTGGGAGATAATTACTTTTTTGAGCAACAGTTCTTGGTCTGCTACTGGGTCTTAGTAGAGACTGAATGCTTAATAATAAGCCACCCAAGTTACCATGTGACTCGAGTGGCCTAGCACATCATGAACTGGGTTTTATTTGATCCCTCAAGTCATAGAGTCATAGTGCATGGCAGCATTCATCATCAAATGGAAGTGGTATGTTTGAGTTTCCCTTAGAATCCATTTGAGCAAGAAGAGAATGGAGTGATATATTTAAAGTGTTGAAAGAAAAACATCACCAACCTAGGATCCTGTATCTATAATACTATCTTTCAAAAGTGAAGGAATAAGTAGACTTTCTCAAACAAACAAAAATTGAGAGAATTTGTCGTCAGTAGTCCTGCCTTATAAGAAAAGCTAAAAGAAATTCTTTGGAGAGAAGGAATATAATATAGGTCAGAAACTTGAATCCAAATAAAGAAGAAGAGCATTACAAGACAGATTTTTTTTGCAGCGCTAGGGATAGAAACTAGGGCTTCATGCATGTTGGGCCAGAGCTCTACCACTGAGCTACATCCCCAGCCTTTTTATTTTTTATTTTTAGACAAGGTCTTGGTAAGTTGCCCAGACTAGTGATCCTCTTGCCTCAGTCGGGGATAACTGTACACGTTAAAAGGGTGAGTTTTATTTCTCCCTCTTAAAAGAGACAAGAGAAAAGCTGGGTGTGGTGGCACACACTAGTAATCCCAGTACTTGGAAGGTGGAGAGGAGGATCTCAGGTTCAAGGATAGCCTCAGCTACTTAGTGAGACTATCATCATCCTAGTGAGACTCTGTTTCAAATATAAAGAATGAAAAATTGGGCTGGGGGTGTAGCTAGGAGGTAGAGAATGTTCCTGGGCTCAATCTCCAGTACCTCTCAAAAAAAAAAAGAAATTAAAAAAAGAAAAGGGTGAGTTTTAAGATATATGAATTATAGATTAATAAAGTTTTTATACACATAGACATTGCTCACTATATTTAGGGTCTGGTGTTGCAATTCAATGCTTTCTGCCATATATTTTTCTGTCATTTCTTCTAGGAACGTGTGTGTGTGTGTGTGTGTGTGATGTTGGGGATTGAACCCAGGGATGCTCTACCTCTGAGCTACATCCCCAGCCCTAATTTACTTTTTATCTTGAAGCAGTCTCACTAAGTTGCAGAGGCTGGCCTTGAACCATATGTTAGATGATCACATTTAACCATATACTAGAATATCTGGGCCGGGCATGGTGGCATGTGCTTGTAATCCCATTACTTGGGAGACGGAGACAGGAGGATCACAGATTCAAAGCCAGCTTCGGCAACTTAGTGAGGTCCTCTGCAACATAGACCCTCTTCCAAGAAATAAAATTGGGCTGCAGGTGTAACTTGGAGGTAAAATGCCTCTGGGTTCCATCCCCAGTACTGAAAAAAAAGAGTATCTGTGAATAAAATGCCATTAGAAATTTAAAAATCTCAAAAAATGAAATACTGAAGTAGTTATCAACTGCAGAAAAAATCAGAAGACTAACAATACTATGCTAAGACTACTAATAATATATTATTTTGTTTAGCAATGAACTCTTATTATATAGTCATAATCATGTAGACCTGGCTATTAATTTAACCAAGAATTGTAATAAAAGGATTAAGGGAAGGGAAGGATCTGGGGCTGCAGTGTGAGGGGTGAAAACATAAGAAAATGAAATTCTCAGCTGCTATAAAAGAAAGTCAACAGTTAATATTTCAAATTGCTAAATAAACAGCTCTTTGGACATGCTATTCTGATAATATAATGTAGAAATTAGAAGAAACAGCTAAACTCATAGAAAAGTATTACTTTTCAGAAAGGTAATGGGGAGTGGTAGGGCAGGGGACTGCTGTCTTTTGCTATAAGTAAGTCATGCTTTGTTATTATTTTACGTTTAGCTGTGTGCGTGTGTGTGTGTGTGTGCGTGCGTGCGTGCGTGCGTGTGTGTGTGTTACTACATAAGAGAAGAATTTTTATTCTTTAACTCCCAATTGAACAGGAACCACAGAGACCACTACCTTATAACATGGACCAACTGCAAAGTAATATTTCACCTTTGGTTATCTAAGCTTGGCCTCTATGTGGATGAAATATGTGGCAGAGACAGAAGGGCCCTCAGCCTTCTAGATGCCAACCTCTGATGATGTGAATTAATGTGTGCAGGTGGCTTTCAACTGGCCAGCTAATTTCCGCAATATAGGAAATGACTGTAATTTCAGTTTTTGCATCTGGCCTCAAAAGAGAAAGTGGCCCCAATTGCCTATTGAATTTATGGAGATGAGGTCTCAAGTATCTTAGGATAATTGTTGGCTGAAGGGACAGACTTTGCCAGAAAGGCAATTTTAGTACTTCTCCCTCTCATAAGGTACTCTGAAACAATTTTTCTATTTAAATTTTTAAAAGAACCATGTCTTAAAAAATCACTCTCACTTTGACAGGTTCTCTTTGTGAATGTATTTTAGCTTCAATCCTAGTATGCGAGTTCACCAAAACAGAATTCTATATACCAGCTTCCTTTGTTGCTTACCCTGACTTAGTTATATTTTTGTCTTTGTACCTAGTACATCTCCTGTTCTTGATCATTATTATGTGCTGCTGTGCCTCTTTTTCCTATTCTGTCTCTTTCATCACCCCCCTAAACCATTTGTTGTGGTTGTTTTGCTTCGTGCTCACACATTTTTCTCTCCATTGTCCACTAACTTAAGAAGTATTCATTGAGCAGCTATAACATGCATTAAAACATGACACTCCCTGAGACACAGGCTCTTAACAAGCTAATTGAGGTGACACACAAATGATGAATAGGAATAGTAATTAACTATAGTTAATGATGTAATGACAAAATTATTTCTATACATGATGAATGCTACAGGACTAAAAAAATAAAGATGATATGTGCTCACTGTAAGAAATATGCAAAATAGAGAAAGTCTAAAAAACAATATGAAAATTGAGTTAAACTGTGTGTTGCAATCTGAGTTTTATCCTTATTAACTCTATAGCCTTGTGCAAGTGGCCTCACTTCTTTTAGCTCCACTTTCTTTACCCATTAAATGGGACTAATATTACTTCCTTACTACAGAGAGTTAATTGGATTACTGCAGAGCCTAGTAAACACAAGTAATACTAGTCACATTTATTGCTACTGCCATCAACTTTTTTCATTCACAGCCTTAATTTTTTTCTGGAATATATTTCACACTTCTTTATTGTTACTTAATGTTTTTCTCCATTTTTCCTAATTTATACTTTATTTGCTCAGCTTATTAATGTCATTTTCCCTTTCTTCAGTGGTTTCTTTGATGTCTTCTTTTCTCTCTACCTCTAATTGTTTATTTTTACTCATTATTTTTCAAGTAGTCAGAAAGGCAAGAACTATATAGTGAGCCACTACAAAGTATGGATACTGTGCTAAGTCCCAGCGAAACAGGATATAGAAGGTGAAAGAAATTCTTTTTTTTTTTTCAGAAAATTTGCTCACATAGGGAGCCCACTCTGGAATAGGAAGCAAGAAAAATGGGCTCTAGTTCCTAGCACTGTTACTGTCCAGATAGTGTGTCCTCTTAACCTTCTCATTTGTACAAATGTCATATGTCATTCGGCTGTGGATTAGGAATGTCAATGAGTTTTGTAACTTTCTTTCTTTTTTTTTTTTTTTTTTGCGGTACTGGGGATGGAACTCAGGGGCATTCTACCTCCGAGCTACACTCCCAGCCCTATTTTTTATTCTTTATTTTGAAACAAGGTCTCACTAAGTTGCGGAGGGTCTCACTAGGTAGCTGAGGCTGGCCGCGAGCCTGGATCCTTTGGTCTCAGCCTCCCAAATGCTGGGATTACAAGTGTGCACCACCACGCCTGGCTGTCAATGAGTTTTGTAAACTAGACACATGGGAGAAATGATAAGACCCAGGTTTAGGGAGATAACAGTTCCTACCTTTTTAAATTAGTGGGCAGCATAAGGCTATTCTTATTTCTTTCTTTACTTTGTATTTCTCTTCAAGAAGATAATTTTAATTATTCACTTTGTCTTTGCTCGTTTTGTTCTGAACAGTTGAATGTCAGGTCAGAATTATCCTGGTTTAATATACTAAACCAGCTAAACATTTGATATTGTAAATATGGTTGTTATAGTTGGGCATAATGATGCATGCCTGTCATCTTAATATTTGGGAGGCTGAGATAGGAGGATCTCAGGTTTGAGGCCAGCCTCAGAAACTTAGTGAGACCTTGTTTCAAAATAAAAAAATAAAAAAAGACTGGCGTGTAGCTTGGAGGTAGAATGCCCCTGGGTTCAATCCCCAGTACCACAAAAATAAACACATAAAAATGGTTATTATAGAAATGAAAATGCTGCCCTGGTCTAGGCTAACTCAAACCCAACCCTTGTACACATATGTCATATTGTCTTCCATAGACAATTGGAATTCAGTAGCCCTTGGCCTGAACTGTCAAACTCATATATTTTTTAGATTGGAGATTCATTATTCTGAGACATTTTAAAAACAGACCAAGGAAATATTAGCATTAGCTTAGATCTTGACTTTTTTCTGTACTGAAGATTGAACCTAGGAGCATTCTATCTCTGAACTACACCTCTAACCCTATTTTGTTAAGTTTTTATTTGGAAACAGCATATCATTAAGTTGCCAAGGCTGAACTCAAATTTGTGATCTTCCTTTCTCAGCCTTCCAAGTACTGGGATTACAGATGTGTACCACTGCACACAGCTTGCCAGATTTAAAATTAATTTTTCCCAGCTGGGCGTGGGAAAATAATCCCAGTACTTGGGAGGCTGAGAGGAGGATGGCAGGCTCACAGTCAGCCTCAGCAATTTAGGCCATCTGCAACTTAGTGAGACCTTGTTTCAAAATAAAAGAATAAAACAAGTCAGGTGTGGTGGTTCACGCTTGTAATCCTAGTATTTGGGAGGCTGAAACAGGATGATCACAGGTTTGAAGCCAGCCTCAGCAATTCAGTGAGGCTTTCAGCAACTTAGCGACACCCTGTTTCCCATTTCCAAATAAAAATAAAATGGATCTAGGAGTGTAGCCTGGAGGTAGAAGGACCCTGGGTTCCATCCCCAGTACCACAAAAAGAAAAAGAAAAAAGAATAAAATAGGACTGGAGGCGTAGCTTGGAGGTAGAGTGCCCCTGGGTTCCATCCCTAGTACCATAAAAAAGATTTTTTTCCCTCAGATTTGAGAAAGTTAAATGCAACCCCATTATTTTTGCCATCATTAAAGGATCATATTTATATAATGTTTTGGGTTTTTCATGTGGACAGAAATATAAAATGTTAAGGAACTATGTAAAAATGGTAGAGTTGAAGCCGGGTGTGGTGGCGCACATTTATAATTCCAATACTTGAGAGGCTGGACCGGAGGATCCCCTGTTCGTGGCCAGCCTCAGCTACTTAGTGAGGTACTCTGCAACTTAGTGAGACTCTGTTTCAAAATAAAGAATAAAAAATAGGACTAGGGGTGTAGCTTGGAGGTAGCATGCCCCTAAGTTCAATCCCTAGTAACACACACACACACACACACACACACACACACAAGGTAGAGTTGATAATCATTGAAGCTGGGTGATAGTCATGGGGATTAATTACTTTCTACTTTTGTGTATTTATGAGAATTGACATAATAAAAGCAAAACAAATTGAAATGCTGAGACCATATTTGTTGTTATAGTTTGTTTCTGTAGGCATTTTCTGGCCTAAGAATTTTGATTTCTTAATTGGTAATCTATAAGATCATATAAACTTTTGAACTTCCCCAAACATTTCAGATTTGTTTTAGTTTTACCAAAAATCCTTTGAGAGGCATGATTTTCTCTGGGGAGGGCACTATGTAGACAAAGAAACTGTGGTCAAGTGAATTGTCCAAAGCTATACAACTATGTAGCACTAGAAGATTAGTTAAAAGCCAGGTTTCATGACTGCTATGCTGGAGTTCTTTTGACACAAACTCCAGAGGGACAAAACAGTTCATAACTGAACTTGATAACCCTCTCATAATTACTAAGATACTTTGTTATATGATGCTAGCTTATTTTTTCAGTATTGGGAGTTGAACAGAGAAGCACTGTACCTCCAAGCTTTACTCCTAGCCCCCTCTCCCCTTTTATTTGTGAAACGGAGTCTCACTAAGTTGCTGAGGCTGACCTTGAGCCTGTGATCTTCCTGTCTCAGCATCTAAAGTACTGAGATTACAGGTGCATGTCACCATGCCAGACAACCCAGCACGTTTCTAACATGAAACAATTCAAGTGCCTGAAGTCTGATGACCAGTGAGAGATGTGAAGCTCCCACTTATTAAGGTAGGCACTGTTTTGTGTATTTTGTGTTTATTTAGTTTTCTTCCAATTCCTGTTTTTTAATCTTATCTCCTCCAACTCACTAGCTATGGGACCTTGAGCCATGTATGTAACATCTCTTGGCCTCAGTTTCATTGTCTGTAAAAAGGGAGTTGATAATACGTTTTTGGGTGGGTACTGTGGATTGAACCAGGGGCATTCTACCTCTGAGTTATACCCTCAGTTCTATTTTATTTTGAAACACAGTCTCACTAAGTTGTAGAGGACCTCTCTAACTTGCTGAGGCTGGTGTCCAACTTGGGATCCTCTTATCTCAGCCTCCCAAGTACTGGGATTATAGGTGTGCACCACCATGCCTGGCTTGATAATACCTATTTAATTGGGGTTTTGACAGAGTTAATGACATTATAATGTGTGTGTGTGTGTGTGTGTGTGTGTGTGCACATGCTTGTGTACATATTTCTTGGAACATATCAAAATTATGTAAAAGATAATAGTGAGGGGGAAAAAGCAAGGAGGCCTATAACGTGTACGAATCAGTTAGAGAACTGTAAACTGGCATGGCTGCCTTCGAGCTCACTACTATGCTCTATTCTCATTTTATATTATATGATAGTGACTTTGCTTTAATAGCATAGACATTCCCAGCATTTGGGAGGCTGAGACTGGAGGATCCGGGTTCGAGGCCAGCCTCAGCTACCTAGTGAGGCACTCCGCAACTTAGTGAGACTCGGTTTCAAAATAAAGAATAAAAAATAGGGCTGGGGGTGTAGCTCGGAGGTAGAATGCCCCTGAGTTCAATCCCCAGTACCGCAAAAAAAAAAAAAAAAAAAAAAAA
>PVLC010033307.1:0-17614 GCA_004027655.1 Graphiurus murinus | reverse complement strand
CAAATCTCCCGATCTCCACCCAGGCGCTCCAAGTTCACGCCCAGGCTTCAAGCACTCCCTCTCTTCCCCTAGTCAAGAGGCTGGGCTCCCGGCCGATCTGCTTCAGGCTCACTTTTCCATCCCTGGAGGCTGACCTGCCTGCTCGACCTTCCCGGGTTGCTGAGGGGCGCAGGCTGGTGATAGTCTGGCCAGATGGCGGTTAGCTGGTTGGGAGGGGCTAGCAGGGGGGATGGTGGGCCGCCACTTCACGGCCCGCCGGCTCACGCTGACTCGTCCTGCCCCTCCCGGGCTCAGCTCCTCTGCTCCCACCTCAGGCCCAGGCCTCCGCCAAGAATTTAGATCCAAATCAAGGCGTTTGTGAAAAGACGGTTCACTCAGTCGCCATCTTGGATCCTCCCCCAGAATGATTTTTTCTGAACACTCCACTAAAAGTACCTACCTAAGACTTCCCTAAAGGGAAAGTCTTTGCTGAGGCCACCCAGGTGCATCATTTGGGTCCCCACTGAAGACAGTCTCCAACTGCCCTGTCTATAGATCCACTGCAGTGCTCATGCCTTAGCCTGAAACCTCATTCTAATAAGGCTGCCCTAGCCCAAGACTGAGCAAGGTAGGGACACACAACCCAGACCATGTTTTCCATTTTTGCCCAGGGCAGAGTTCCTCCAGTCAGCAATACTTACTCAAGATGATCTGGGTAGATGTTCCCATAGGTTTCTCTAAGACCTTCTCAGAGCTGTACCATGACCTAAGGCTCTTTCTGCACAGATTTACTCTTTCCTTCTCTCTTCTCCAGGTTTTGGAGCTGAATCATTTTGAGGTCTCTCCCAAGCCACTCCAGTGCACTTTTCCTTTGTGGTTGTTGGCTACTTTACCCCATAAATCAGAATCACATCAAATTCTGTCTTGACATCTGCTTCTCAGAAGACCTGAACTGATACACTTACTGGAAAACTGTTTCCTTATCTTCAGAGCACTTGACAACTATTTTTATTTTCTCCCATTTAATTGATCTACTTGTGTATTTGTTTAATATTTCCCTGCTACAACTGCCACCATCTCCACCTCAATGTAATCCATCTTATTTGCTACCTTATTCTCAGTACTAAGAACAATCCCTGGCTCATGATAGATCTTTGATTAGTATTGTTGGATGAATGAATTAATGGATTTAGAAGACTAGATTTATAGTCTAAATCCAGTTCCTCCTCTTTGTCCATTTACTATCAATTTTCAGTCTTCCTGGTACTGGACACAAAACACAATGGAGGCCAAGTCTCTGACCTTTTGTATTTATATTCAAGTGAGAGAAGCTAGGAAATAAATGATCACAAAAATATATATGCTATATAAGAGTTATAAAGAAATATGGTTTATAGTAAAGGAATAAAGAATGATGGGTGGGTGGAGACAGACTATACTTCTCAGATAAGGTGACATTTGAACAGAGATTTGAATGAAATAAGGGGATGAGTCAAACATCTATCTGGCAGAATCTTGTTCAAGGAGGTGGAACATGAGTACAAAGGCCCAAGGACAGAGTGTGTTTGGCAAGTTCAGGGAATAGCCTAGAGGTCAGGGAGGCTGAACCTAGAAAGCAAGGAGAGTGACAGAAAGTAATATGGGTGAAAGGAGTGGACATGGTGAGTCATGTAAATCCTTGTAGGACATCACAAGAACTTCAGATGGGATTTTTCTCTAAGATAGAATGTGAATAGATAACTCTGACATTTTGAAAGGAAGACTCTGGTTACTAGGTGGAAAATAAGGATAAGCGTGGAAATGGAGGCACCAGGAAGTAGGTTATTACAGTATTCCATAAATATCTTACAACTGGGCTAGTTGAGATGGATACAATTTGGGCTGTATTTGAAGGCAGAATTAATAATACTTATTTATTTATTTATGTATTTATTTATTTATTTATTTATTTATTTATTTGACAGATTGAATGTACAAGCTTTGAGGAAAAGGAAAGAATTAAGGATGACTCCAACTTTGTGACCTGAACAAATGGAAGGGTGGGAAGGGTGGAGTTGCTTATTGTTGCATTTTCTTCCCGTTAAGCTTACCCTTGCAGGTACAGACAGGCAAATAGTACATCATTCAGGTTTTTCCTGTTGACTACGATGGTGGGGCCATTTTGAAAGTATATGCAAGGGAATGATTAGCCTGGTAGAAATGGAACATAAGGTGAGTAAGGAGAGAAATTAGCACACGGCAAGGCCAGTAACACAAGGAAATGGCTTATGGGTAATGATGGGAAGGCACTGTGGGACTAAAGAATTGATGGTGATGAGGCCATGGGTGTAAGGTGAAAAGGTCTGAGGAATCAGAAAGTGGGGTCACCAGGCTTTCTTTTGTACCATAACAATTTCCCTTTCTCCCCCTGCATAACACTTGGGAAGAAGAATCAGGACAGAAATGAAACTGCAGCTACTTGGGAGACTGAGACAGGAGGAGTGCAAGTATGAGGCCAGCCTCAGCAACTTAGCGAGCCCTGTAGCTCAATGGCAAAGCACTCCTTGGTTCGATCCTAGTGAAGGAACAAAAGAAAGAGTGAATGAAGAAAGGAAAAATGAAGGAAAGGAGGGAGGGAAGGCCGAATCCCAAGCCTACTTCTCTATCTACCATCCCATGTGTCTCTGGTTAAAATTCCTGAGTCTTCTCATTCAGTTTCTGCATTCTCAGTGTTTACTTACTCCTAAATCTATACAGTAAGGCTTCTATTTATAATAATTATTATATTTATAATATTATATAAAAGTGCTTCAGTATGTTTGCTAACCATCTTGTTTGGTTGATAGGACAAACTCAGTATTATTGGGACCTTGCTGATAATCTAATTCAATAATCATGTTTATAGAGAAGGCTACTGCAATTGAAGGCTAAAGGACTTCCAAAGATAGACACAACCCTGAATTTCTTTAAGCTTACCTCATTACTGGTCCAGAGCTTTTTTAACCATACCATTATTGTCAGCTCTTTTTCTTTATATTTGTCCTTAGTGATTGTCTCTTGATACATTTAAAATCATATATTTTGTTTATTTCTTAAACTTCCCTTTCTTCCTTGCATTAAACAGAAGCGCTTCTGTGCAGCAAAGGAAATTATCAAGAACCTCAACAGAGAGCCCACAGAGTGGGAGAAAATTTTTGCCAACTACTCCTCTGATAGAGGACTAATTTCTAGAATATACAGAGAACTCAAGAAACTCACAGCTAAGAAAACAAATAACTCAATCAAAAAATGGGCAAAGGATCTAAATAGACACTTCATAAAAGAAGAAATACAATTGGCCAATAAATGTATGAAGAAATGTTCAACATCATTAGCAATCAGAAAGATGCAAATCAAAACTACCTTCATATTTCACCTAACCCCAGTTAGAATGGCAATCATCAAAAACATGAACAACAACAAATGCTGGTGAAAGTGTGGAGAAGTGGGAACCCTAATACATTATAGGTGGGATTGCAGATTAGTGAAACTACTTTGGAAAACAATATGGAGGATCCTCAGACAAATGGGAATGAACCTACCATATTATCCAGCAATACCACTTCTGAGTATCTACCCAAAATAACGGAAACCAAACTATCCTACCGATGCATGTGTATCTATGTTTATAGCTGCACAATTTGCAGTTACCAAACTATGGAAACAGCCAAGATGTCTATCAACAGATGAGTGGATTACAAAACTATGGGATATGTACACAGTGGAATTTTACTCATCCATAAAGAAGAAAAAAATCATGTCATTTGCAGGGAAATGGAATGAACTGGAAAACATTATGCTAGGTGAGATTAGTCAGTCACAAAACTTAAAAAATTGTATACTCTCTATAATATGCAGAAGCTAGGGAGAAAGTGGGACCTAAGAGGGACTCTCGACGAAGGAGGAGAAACCTTAGATGAGCAAAGAAGGTGATGTAACTGAAAGTGATGGCGGGGTGGGGGGATACCCTAATGCACATGATGTACTTTCACAATCATATCAAAGTCAATCACTAAACTGAACATGAGAAGGAGGGAGGTCAAGGGAGTGGGGTGGGAAATGGGGAAAGGTTAAATGAGAAATGTGTCCATGTATGCCTTTAAGAGCTAACAAAGATGTATGATTACAATGCACCAATAAAAATAAATAAAATAAAAACTTCCATCTCCTTTACTCTGATTATGTGCAATTGTAATCTTCACTGCCTCCTAACCTCATCAAAATGACTTCAAGATGTACCTGCTCCAGCGGGAATTAAATCTCCCAGAAGTGTCCCCCAACACATGCCAGTGTCCTCCAAGGTGGCATCATGCTCACATGTGCTTATGTATTTGTATTTCCCCCTCTTTCACAGTTCTCTTTTATGGTGGTCACTGTGTAGGCTACTTGAGGGAGACTATTGCCAACGGTGCAGGGAGTTTTGCAGTGGTTCCCATCAGGAGAGTGTCATGTCCACACCCACATGTCTCTAGGTTCTTCTGTTCATCAGTGCTTGGCTGCCTGAGTAGTATGTTACATGGAGCAGCAATGGCCTCCACTTGATGTCTGTGCCACCATGTTGGAACCTATGTACCCACAGAGTGCTGCTTGTTTTGTAAGGTCACTAAGCATTGATTCAATGGGCTTCAGCTTTTCAGTCTTTTCCCAGAATCTCAAAATTCCCTAATGAAAATTCTGTAATGAAATTCTCATGTTCTCTAATAATAATGATTTAGGCTTGGGGCCTTTATATCTTTAATTTTAGAAAGGCATGGATAACGTGCTATTCCTTTGATTCACTTAAATATTCTTAGCATTTCCCAAATCCAACTCTTTCTTTCTTGTTTAGAAAACAAACCCTCAATGCAAGTAACAGAAAGGTGTCCATATGCCGAGTCTATTAACAACTTAGCCAACCAAAGGTACACATCACCCTTCTGATCATTTTCTTTCTCTCATACTGCCCTTTCATTTGCATGCTCCTGGACACAGGCGTTCACACACACACACACACACACACACACACACACACACACACAAGGTTATCCTGACTCCATCTCTTATGTTCCTCCTCCTTCTCACACTAATCCATCAAAATGTAAAACTGATGTATCTCAAACTCTCCTTTTGCTTGTGTGTTTGACGGCAGGGTGAATAGGGGAAACATTGGAGGTCATAAGGAGATTACAAGTGTTATAATCTCAGTTCAGACACCAATCCCATTTGATGTTCTGAATAATACAGAATCTCAATGTTGGAAGTGATCCTAAAAGTTCATCCAGCTCTAGGCTGTGACCAATAAGAAATTATCCAGTCTAGAGTTTTATATCTTAGTCAAGAATGAGTGAGTCTTTGAGGTTGCCTGTTTCCTTTTATAGGAATTGTATACCATTTTTCCTCACACCAAGATGAAACTGTTTGCCATAGCTTTCTTTCAATATTTCTAAATCTACCACCTTGAAACCAGACAGAAAATGTCTCTTGCCTCTGACTTTTGACACCTCTCCAGTCATTTGGAAATAATTGTCACGTGTCTCTTTTTATTCTACATTAAATATCCCCAGTTTCTCCAATTATTCATTTGATGCCATTTAGAGTTACTTAAAAACCGATGCTCTCAACTGAATGTGTTCCAATTTGTCTCTTAACATATGTCTTACTCTCTTAACATATGATGCTCAATATTATTCAGCAAGAAAAAAAATGAAATAATGAGACAGGCTATACCATGGATAAACCTTGAAAATTTTATGGTAAGTGAAAGAAGTCAGTTACAGAAGACTACATATGATATTATTCCTTTTGTATAAAATGTCTAGAATAATCAAATATTAAGAGACAGAAATTAGCTGTCAATAAAGCTGTTAAAACAATCATGTGATGTTCAGAAGGGAAAATAGTACTCTGGAGTAAAATGCCTTAACTCCTGTGATTTAAATTTCACTCTCTATAAAATAGATGAGCTAATAATGTCTGCTCCACCTTCTTGACAAGGCTGTTGAATCATATTTTGCAACATCATAATTATGTAAGTTATTAGTCTGAGTGACTCTTACCACCTCATATCTGGATTACTAACATTATCCACTTGTTGGTAACTCATTTGTTTTACACATGATGGTAAGAGATTTAAAAAAAAATCTATTACCCAACTCAGAAGAATGTAGGGGACACTTAGTACTCATTGAATCAAGTTCAACTCTTCGCTTTGATATTTAAAGCTCTCTTCCAATTTTGCTCCACACATCCTGTCATTCATCACAGCCAAAATACATTTCAATTATAAAATAGTTACTATCTTCTATGTGTGTTTTGTGTATTCACCTTTTAGCCAGTTATTCCTCTGAAATAAAACATTCCCTATTCTGGACTAAATGTTTATGTCTCACCCCAAATTCAGATGTTGAAGTCTTAGCCCCCAATGTAATGGTATTTGGAAGTAGAACCCTTGGAAGTGATTAGGTTATGATAAGGTCCTGAGGGTGGTACTGCTGTGATGAGATTAGTGACCTTTTAAGAGGAAGAGAGAGCAGAGCCCAAATGCCTTCCTCCCACCATTCCTCCCTATTTCCCTCACCCCCTCCTTCTACCATGTGAGGACACACTAAGAAGGTGGCCATCTGCTAGCCAGGAAGAGTCCTCACTGGAGATTTCAATCAGTTGGTTTCCCAACCTCCAGAAATGTGAGAAATAGATTCCTACTGTTTAAGCTATCCAATTTGTGGTATTTTGTTACGGCAGCCTGTACTGACTAATACCTACTCCTTGAAGCTATCCACCAATACCGTGCCATCACTTCCTGCAAAATTTCCCCCCAAACCCTTTTCTCCTGGCATTTTCTCTTACCACTATTACTCCATTACTTTGTATCCAATTAGAAGTTTTGCTTCCTATAAGGCTGATTTGCCTTATTCTTCTCACCTACTTGGCAAGCTTTTCAAAGGACAGGGACAATGTGTATAATTCTGCTACAACTTCATTTCTCCAAAACACAAGTTTTGTAGTTGTTTCCACCAAGTACTTAGTCATAATTGCTTCCAAGTTGACTGAAACTTGGTCCTGTACTCCATTTGGCCCGAACCTTATAGGAAAGACTCAAAATAACAGATAACTCCACATGACTAATAATACACAAACACTGTGTTGAAAGTTGAGGTCATTCCAGAGTTCCTGATTAACATTTAGAGTGCCAGGAATTACAAAGAGGGTAGAAGGCAATTAAGTGCCATTCAAGATTGCTCTTTTCTGTTGTTATATTACAAAACGCCATAGGAAAAGTTGAGGTAGGTTTTGGAATTACATGTCTTGAACCCAGCATGTTTGACTTTCTGTAGAACCAGAAAAGGTGTGTCCTGAGAAGAGGGAACTGACAATCTTTGTTAAGTGGCCCAACCTAAAGCTATTCTGCCTCTATGTCTGCTCAGTCTCACCTTAGAGAACTCAAGTCCAGGTTTTCATTTTTAGAAAACAAGACTTCCAGATAGAAACCAAAGAGAAATTCTTAAGTGCTTAATACATCAAGACAGAGATTTTTCTTTGCTAGTAGCATCATCCTCTAATGAGTCAAGGTTCCCTGCGGCGTCTACAAGGGAAAGCTCTGGGGCAACCCACAGAGACCAGACTTAACTCTATGCTCATTCAGTTGCTGCTGGGGCGGGGGTGGGGGTGGGAGGAATGCCCCCTGGCCTGGACAGTGGGAATGATGGGACAATATTGTAGAACAAGTTCTCATTTTATGTGCCAGGAAGTCTATGGACCGCAAAAAGGAATGACATGCCTAGTGGCACAGGAGTTGCTAACATGGTCTGTCATCAATATTGGTTCAAAACGGCCTGGCGGGTAGAAGTTACCACTATGTAGCCGACTTGTTTGCGCGGGTGTGTTTTACTGCTCTTGTCATTCTTAATATACTCTGGATTCTGCGTCTCACATTTTCTAAGGTTATGGTGGGGCCATTCAAATTGTGTTCGGTTTAGAAAAAGAAAGGTGAGAATGGATGGCAAGGAAAATGGAAGACAGTTGCCCTTGGTACCCCTTCTCCGGACCTCTCTGTCCCCCACTGTTCCCATCTTTGACCTCCAGGCGGCGGTTCGGTTCCCTCGCCAGCCCCCTTTCTCCCCGGGCCCTGAACGCGGGTCCACAGGGGTTCACCTTTTGAAAACCCCTGCGTGGCTGCCTGTGCTGGGCATGCTCAAACGCCCAGGATTGGATTTTTTTTTTTTTTCTTCCAGCTTCCAACTTTGGCAGCTCTCCCACCCCACCCGTAGGGGTAGGTATGCACAAATTCCCCGGTGTGAGTAAACGGGAAGAGATCGCCCCACTCCCACGGAGGGCGCGGGGTGGGAGCGCGAGAGCGCAGGCCACTACCCGCCCGGCAGGTCCGGGTGCGGGGGCGCTTCCCGGGCGCGCGGCCCCCGCGGGGGGCGCTGTCCAGGCACGTGCGCGGGCGCGCGCTCCGGGAGTGGTCGCGGCGCGGGCGGGCGGGCGGGGAGCGGGGCGGGGCGGGGACGCGGCGGCGCGCGGACGCGGAGCTCCGGGGCGGTGCGCGGCTGCGGCTCGGCCAGGGCGGGAGGGCGGTAGCCGCGGTGCCGGAGCCTGCACACCCTGATCCCGCGCTGAGCGGCGCCTGGGGCTGCTCCTCAGTGCTGACAGCGGTCCTCTCGGCTCCTTGCAGGACGCGGTGGGTGGTGTGGCCGGAGTCGGCGGGGTTGGAAGGCGAGCCTTCGCCAGTGCTCGGAGTCCGCAGCCCGGCGCAGGGAGCGGCGGCAGGCTCTGCTCTAGGCACCATGGGCTGCACGCTGAGCGCCGAGGACAAGGCGGCGGTGGAGCGGAGCAAGATGATCGACCGCAACCTCCGCGAGGATGGCGAGAAGGCGGCGCGCGAGGTCAAGCTGCTGCTGCTCGGTGAGGGTCCCGACCGGGGCGAGGGTGGGGCGGGGGTCGGTCGCGCGGGGTCCTGGGCGTCTCGAAACCCTCAGTGTGTGTGTGTGGGAGGGGGTGAGGCGGGCGCTGATCTCCTCCTGGTCCCCTTGCTCCTTCCTCCCCGGCGGTGAGAACTCCCCGCGGTGGGGCAGGCGCTGCACTCCACTCGGATGCGTTCGTGTCACCCTGCAGGGAGCCCAGTAGCACGGAAAGGCGGTGGATCGTGTGCAAACCCTTTTCTTTGAAGTTTAGCTCAGCCTCATCAAGATGAAGGGACAAGAAAATAAAAGCGTTCCCCTCCCCGGAAAACCCTCCACCCCGGGTGTTGTATCGCTGTTGTGGTTCTTCTGTGCCAAGAGTGCCACGTTTGAAGTCGGTGCGCCTTTGGTGGGGCCTCTGTGGGGTTGAAATGTGTCTCTACTGTCAACTTCCTATGGCGACTCAGTGAGTGTTACAGAGCCCTGATTATATTTACCCTGCGTAAGGAAATAGGCTGAGCTGCATGCATGGTTTTCATTACTGTGGGGGGTATGGGAAACACCAAAGTCGGGGTGCTTTTGCTCTAGTAGTAGGTAAGGAAGATGAGCGAGTGGCGGATCCGCTGTGAAAGATGCTAAGGGGTCACACCGGACAACAGGATTGTCCACTGCCATGGTTTCTGATGAATGAGGCATGCCAGGTTCACGCCAGGCTTTTATTTGTTGTTTTCACTGTTCTCTTGCTGAAACACAGCGAGGAGATTTCTCCCAGTTGTTTGAAGGGGAAGAAAATAAGAGTAAACCTCTTTTGACTGAGGGATGCACTGGGAAAATATTGGCAGCCTAAGATTTTTTAGATCTGTGAGTTAGGGTTTCCTTTTGTTTGCTTGTTTTCCTTCCACTCTAGGTCTTGAAGTAGATGAAATATTTTTGAGAATCTTTATGTATACCTCCAGCGATTGCTTTTTGTTAACAGTTATAATAAAAGAGAAATATTATTGCATAAACCCGTTTTCAGTAAGCTTCTGTTTCATTGGTTTAATGACTGCAAGAAAAAAATGGTGTTTTTTTTTTTTTTTCCTTCCTCCATTCCTAGTAGGCTTAGAAGCAAACTTGGCATGACTAAAAGTAATAATGATCTGACTCATTTTGCAAGCAAACTGTGAAATAACTTTGCATTTTAAAGATCTGGGTGGCTTTTTACCCTCTGCTGCCTCCCGCATAAATCTTTCTCAGTAAATACTGTTAAGATTAGTTTTTACATTAATAAGAAATATTGTATTTGTACAAGACCAGTGTATTTTTAGAGTGTTGATCATAGAAGAAACACAACTTGATAGGGAATCATGTAGACATTCTTCTTGTGAATTACCGTGTGCTCCAAGACAAAAATGAAATAGAGGATTATAAAGTTATTTTCTTGCAGTCTCTGTGTTTCTGCTCAGAAATATTATCTCGGTGTATTTCTGTGAATCTTAATTTGAGCTGGCCATCCACCATGTTTAGAGCAATTGAAAAATGAGTCCTCTGCTCATGGTGGTTTATCTTTTAATTAGATGGCTGTTAGAGAGAGATGGGCTAGGATAAAGGTCTGAGCAGCAGGTTTTTGTTTGGAAGGTATCCAGAGAATCTCAGTGGTTCTTGACCTAGTAGTGTTGGCATTTTGGACTTGATGCTTCTTTGTTGTGCAGGTTTTATGCTTTGTAAGGATGTTTAACAGCATCTTTGGCCTCCACCCATTTGATGTTAGTAGCAGCCCTGCTTCCCAACCTGTGACCCCCAGAAAGGTTGCCAGATGTTCCCTGGGGGCAAAATTTATCCACTGTTGAGAACTACTAGTCTAGATTAACAAATACAGTCCAATGTAGAATATGGAACCTAAAGTTAAATCTCTACAACCATCTATGGTAAGTTATGAGAAGGGTGTAGCAGAGTCCTCGTTTTCAGGAGAAATTAAGGAAATCTTATTTTTCCATTCCAGTGAAATTAGAAAGACTCCAGAATTATTTTTAAAAACTTCAGACAACTAGATTCCTTCCACTGTCTTCTCTAGCGTTTGCTTTTCCATCCATCTCTCCTATGGAAATCTAGTTACTTCCCTATCTTGTTGGCCCAGCCCTCCTCATCTGTCTTCCCCTCACTCCGCTCTACCCTTTTGCCCAGAGTTCCAACACCCTAGCTCCTATAAACAGAATGCTGGCTTACTGGTTTCATAAATCCTAATTCTTGGAATGCTTGAAACATTCTTTCCCCTAATTTGACTTTAGCAGTGAATTGTGACCTTTGATTCTTTTTGGGGGGGTGGGGTGGGGGTGGGGGGTGTTTATAGCCTATGTGTAAGCAGTTACATGACAACTGAATCAACTAGAAATTTAAAATGGATTCTAGGTAACCTATAAACAATGTCACTTTCTTTTATATCAGTTTTTCCTCTTCAGTTATTTATTTTTTTAATTAATTCATTATTATTATTATTTATTTATTTTTGTGGTACTGGAGATGGAACCCAGGGGCATTCTACCTCTTAGCCATATCTCCAGCCCTGTTTTATTCTTTTATTTTGAAACAGGTTCTCACTGAGTTACAGATGGCCTCACTAAGTTGCTGAGGCTGTCTGTGAACATGAGATCCTCCTGTCTCAGCCTCCCAAGTACTGGGATTACAAGTGTGCACCACCACACCCGGCTAGTTATTATTTCTTTTTTTTTAATGAGAAAAAGTTCTAAAATTTTAAGGCATAAAATCTCCAACATACATTTAGTATTAAACAGCCCATTATATTGCATATTTAATTAAAGAATGCAGTGTTATTTTTAGATATTGGGACTGAGGGATTCAAATGTGAGATTTGTACATTATTAGTAAAGGTTTTGGCATTGGGTATCTAACACATATCATTTAAATCAAAGGTATTTCACTCTCCTAATTAGGCAGAGTGAATTAGGTCTTTAAAAAGAACTTAGTCTTATCATTGACCTAAGGGAAATTAGGTCAGGGTTTGGGTGGTGTTAAGACTTTCATATTTAGTTTTCAGGTTTTAGTATTAGAATAATAATCCTATATGAAAAAGCTGATTTTAATAAAATAATAAAAGTCTTCTTTCCATTATATATATAGCTAATTGTCATAGGGAGATATTTTTTATTATTATCTTTGAGAATGGAATTTATCCTTTAAGGGCAGTAAAGACTATGGTGTATTACTGATACTGATTAAATATTATTTTACTCTGATTTTCAGAGATATAAAGGTTTAGGTTATATAAAGGTATAACTTTCATGAATTAATTGTTCCTAAATCCCAATTTCATTCCAAAACTTTTGAGTTTTATTTTCCTTTATTTTGCCTCACTTTCTATCCCTTGATGCCACCCACATCTGTAAACAAACAAGCAAACAGAAATACACACTTCATTTCCTTCCTTAGCTTAGTTTATAATATTACAGGGTTAGGTGAAAAGGAGACAAGGAATTGGAACTCTTCTGTTGGATATTTTTCCATCGTTACTATCAACTAGCTATTTGGTATGCTACCTCATTAATCTTCTCACAGATTTCTTTGAACTTGCCCTATGACTTCCCTAAGTTGAGAAATTCTGACTTTGCAGGACTTCCAGTTTTGCATTGCTTTAGCTATTTCCTGACAATTGGCTTCTGGGTCTTAGATAGCAAAAAGCCAATTTCCTTGAATAAACGAACCTGATATTTCAGTTTGACTTACGTGCTTCTCTCTACCTGGTCTACCTTGTATTAGCAGGTATGTTAATAGAAGCCACAGGTGGTGTAAATTTATGATTTGAATATGCTGATTTTTCTGTGTATTCTCTTCTTTATTCTGACATTGCATGTTCAAGTCCTTCTCTGCTTCCATTATAGCCAAATTCCAGGAGGCTTTCTTGCTTCCCATCTGTCCTTCTAGCCTCTCTTCAGGTATCGTGAAGCTTGCTGGATCAGAAACCTTTATTGACTTCATTGCCTGCAAAATAAAAACTCCTGGATCTTTACATTGTTTTCCTCAAGTTCCCTCTTCCACATGGAAGCAGTACACATATGTTAGAGCGTACTCTTGCTTGGTTGCTAGTGTAGTGTAGTCTTGTGCCCTGCCTGATTCCATAAGACTGTGAACACCGTAGGAGTAGAATCTTTATCTTTGTGTTCCTAGTGGCCCTGCCACTTTATCATGTGTCAGGTGTGTTCTACATCATGTAAAATTACGTTGGTGGAATTAACTTCATACTCTGCCATTTTCAGTATCTTACCAGAATGAGTGACTACCCAGCCAGTGTTTGAAAAAAAAAAAAGGAATAGTAAAGGTATGTGATGACCAAAATAAATAATGCATGTTGATAGCAAGTAGAAATAAAAGATGGGTTTAATATTTTATTTCTCATATTTATAAGAGCTTTCATAGCTGTATCTTATAAGTTAGATGAATTTGAGAAAATAACAATGGATATTTGTCAGAGGACCAACTATATATGTTACAGTTGTAATGTTATTCATTTTTTTCTTTTTTTTGTAAAGGTAGATTTCATTTTCTAATACTTATTGTCGGAGGACCAACTATATATTACAGTTGTGATGTTATTCATTTTTTTCTTTTTTTTGTAATGGTAGATTTCATTTTCTAATACTTATTTTGGTCTTATGTTTATGAAGAACATGAGACTTGTTAAATTTATCAAGAATAGAAAACATAATGCTTACCTTACAGGATTTAGATATTAGGAAAATGGAAGAGAATAGGAAATATAATGGTTCTCTTACAGAATAGATTGCTTTAATTATTTAATAAAAATTAATTACTTAAAAAAATTGAGTTGTCTAGCCACCATCTTTACTTTTTTACACATTCCCCACTGCCTTGGAAAATTTAAGACACAACAAGCTTTTGTGAGGGAACTTGAGGGTATTGGTCACATTTCTAGGTCACATATTTCTTGATCAAGTCTTGGCCTATATTTATCTAGTATGTGACTACCCAGAGTATGACATTGGTGAGGTCCACATCCCAGATGGCATTTGAATCTTCAACTAAGGTTAACAATATCTAATCTTGTAATGCTTAGGCTGCTTTTTGTTGTAATTTATTAAATGCTAATTTAAAAAATCTTAATAGAAATGGGGCAAACTAATTTTAAAATGAATGTTTGTTATCATCAACTTAATGGCTTCAGACAACACATAATTTATTACTATATAGTTCTGGAGGCCAGAACTCCAAAAAAAAGATTTATGTCAGACCAAAATTAGGATGCTGGCAGGGCTTCTTTTGTTCTGGCCATTGTAGGGGAGCCTCCATTTCCTTGCCTTTTCAAGCCTCTGTCAAGAGACTGCCTGCTTCCATTGGCTTATGGTGCCTTTCCCCATCTTCAAAGCCAGCAGTGTCCTGTGGAGTTTTTCTTATGTGACTTGACTCTACTGCTTGCCTCTTTCACTTGTACCCTTTGGTTATATGATACCCATTCACATTTTCCAGGATATCAATCCCATCTCAAAATCCTTTATTATATTTGCAAAGTTCTTTTTACCATGTAGGGTAACATATTCACAGGTTCCAGGGATTAGGACAGATGCCTCTTTGGAGGCTACAATTCTGTCCACCCTCTGGCTCCCAAAGATTCAAGTTCATTCTGCATGCAGAATGGATTCACCCCCTTCCAACATGTGCAGACACCTCAACCCTTTACAGCGCCAACTCAAACCCCAAAGATCAGGACCTAACTCAGGAATGGATGAGATTATGGCTATAATCTAATACTGAGATAAATCTTCTTTGTTTCTGAACCTGTGGAATTAAAACACAAGTGATTTGCTCTCAGAATATAATGGTGGGGCAGGCATAGGTTATCAGGTGTAGACATCCCTATTCAAAAGTGAGAAAATGGAAAGGAATAAAGAAATATCCATCTCAAGTACTTCGAAAACTCCATTAGGTTTCAAGGCCTGGAAGTAGTTCTCTGTGACTCTCTGGGACCCTGGACGTTGCCCTTGGGTCATCCTTTCTTTCCAATGAAAGGTAGTACATGTTTGTAGCTGTCAGTTTTACCAGCCTCTATCTTGCTCATAGGATTTTGGTGGCCTGACAGCATTATTTTATTTCGTGTTCTCATAATTTACCTTTCTTCTCTCCCATTTTACTGTAGCTCCTAAGGAGAGGGGACACAGAGCACACCTTTAATACTTTGCTTAGAAATCTCTCTTTTTTTTTTTTTTTTGCGGTACTAGGGATTGAACTCAGGGGCATTCTACCTCCAAGCTACATCTCCAGCCCTATTTTTTATTCTTTATTTTTGAAACAGGGTCTCAAATAAGTTGCAGAATGCCTCACTAGGTAGCAGAGGCTGGCCCCGAACACGGATCCTCTGGTCTCAGCCTCCCAAATGCTGGGATTACAAGCGTGCACCACCACGCCTGGCTGAAATCTCTTTTTCTTTGTATCTAGCTTCATAGATTATAAGACTTGCTTTCTTCATAATTGGAGGACATAATTCGGTTAAGCTTTCTACCTCTGTGTAACAAGAATCCACTTTCCTCTAGTTTCTGATAAAATGTTCTTATTTTCCATCCAAGTCCGCACCAGCAGTAGCACATGTAAAGTCCATGTGTCTTGTCAAAAGTCTGTTCATAGTAGTTAGAGCATTTTCTCACACGAAATATTTTTTCTCTACCATGCATCTCACTTATTCTGAGTCCTCACTAGGAGAGACGTTAGCATCCTCTATCTCCTACTAGTGTGTCAAGATAGTCTGGGCCTTTTTCTATCGTGTCCTTCAACATTCTTAAAGCCTCTGCCCATTATCTAGTTTTAAATCTTATTTCTACATTTTTAGATATTTATTACAATAACACCCCTCTTCCAGCTATCCTCATTGATACCTTATGTGTAAATTTAAGGAATGCATAATGACTATAATTTTATATTTTCTAGCCCTTTATTATTTATGTAACTATGGTATATCTAAAACCATCATTTTCTGGCATTTAATATTGAACTTCTGGAATTTTACTCAAGTCATAGCATGAAAGAGAAATACTTTTCTTTGGTTGCCTCCTCTACAATGAAGTTGTTCTTGATCATCCAGTCTAAATTAGTCTTCCTTCCTCTCCCTTCCTAATTATACCATACCAAAGTCATCTTGTGCATTTACTTGTGTGCTGTCTCTGTCTCTGTCTCTAGTCTTGGCTTCATCAGAATGTGGATTGCACAGGACTTGTTTATCATGAAACTGAATAGCATATGTAGTAGCCTTTCCATAAATGTTGGTTAAAATGAATGGATAAATTAATGAACATTAGTTTTGACTAGTAGTCCTTTAAAGGGCAAGGATTGATAACTTTTCCTTGTACCTTGGGTAATTGAGTGAATTCTGGCACAGTATATCCACTTTTAAAACAGCTTGCTGGTTAGAGTAATTAAAGCCTACTGAATTATTCCTAACACAGTTCTAAAAATTAACTTAATTTGGGGGATCAAATATTGTTACTGGACCAGAAAAATAGTGTGACTCTTGGTAAATTAAGAGATAGAGTGGAATTTGGTTTTTCTGTTTGTATATTCTTGGCACTCTGTTTTCAGTAGTGTTTTGCATTGCTACCGCACATTTGACCATTGTCTTAAAATGCAGTCAGTCATGCAGTGAGGTATATAATATGTTCTCACAAGTGTATAGGTCATACAGGATGATGTGATGTTAGGGAACCTTGGCTTTCAGAAGCCAGTGGGTGCTCGGAAGCTCTGCCCCATTCTGTTTTGTATACCTTGCCTGTCCTTATGTGGTGGCAATGATCAGTGGCTTCATTTGTAAAGTGTGTTCTATGCGTTGGGAATTAAGTTATGCCTTAGGTTTACCAAATCTTCAAGAGAATTTTCAGTTTACTTAGGGGAAATAAAACAGATACATAAAATGATTCATTATAACAGCAAATGAGGAAGTAGTAGAATAGGAATGGATACTAAGGGAGATGAGCTTCCATATTGGGGACTTCAGTGTTGATCTTATTAGGCAAGGATAGAGGTGGACTCAGAAATTATTATGGTTATGAATCTGTCATTTTCATGTATTTCTGAACTTACTCTTTGATTCTAATTGGTTGTAAGCACTGTGTTGTATAGAAACAATTCAGAAGAGACTTTGCTGTGAGTTTAGTTTCCTTCTATTCTCTCTGTATAAGGACTTTTATCCCTCCAAGGTTTATTTAGCTCTGTAGGAAGACTCACCAGATAGGGGGTAAAGCAGTTGACCTAGAACTCTGGTGGTAAAATGTTTTTCTTGAGGCCTTGGCTAAGTTTCCACATTCTTTTAAGCATCAGTTTTCTTTTCTATAAATGCTGGATAATAAAAGGTATCCTGGTCATAGGGCTGAGGACAAAGTAACCAAATACACTGAAGTAGTTAGAACAGAACACCACACATATGTTCTTCACAAATACAAGTTGTCATTATAAATACTTTAGAAACCCTCTGAGATCAGCCCTCCCTTGTAGTTTGATCTACTTATGGTGGTAGACATAATCCTTTTGTTGGCTTTTCTTAGCAAGGGTGTGTATATAGCCAACTTGAAGAAGCAAAAATCAATTATAATTATGAGTTTCTGATCCCATCAGAGAGTGCTTGTAGGGCTTGGATTTTTGTTTAACAGCCTCCTTACTGGGACTAGACCAGGTAAACATCTGTACTATGTTAAGAATTCTATAGAGAGTGAATTTTTTTTTTTTTTTTTTTTTTTTTTTTTTTT